>JAQQXO010000121.1:50000-64658 GCA_029852735.1 Persea americana | reverse complement strand
GTGCGTGCAGCTGCGTCGGCCGTGCGCGCGTGCTGCTGCAGCGTCTGTTCGTGCGTGCAGCCGCGTCGTCCGTGCGCGCTGCTGCCTCTGCCGTGTGCAGTCAGCCCGGTCGGTGCGGTCCCTTCGGACGGTCGGTTCGGCGCACGGCGTCCCGTTTCGTCAACGTCGGACGTTCATACATTTCCGCACCGCGGCGTGGCCGTTCACTTTTCGAAGAGCCAAGGGCCGTTTACGCCCTTTCGTTCGTCCCTCCAAGCACCAAGCGCCAAGCGCCAAGTGCAAAGTGCTAAGTGCTAAGTGCGGTGCGGTCGGTCGGCGCGCGTCAAGATATGGTCTATGATAATATAGGACATGGTGCCGACCATTGTTTCCCACCTCCCGGGTATAAACGTCCGAAATCGATGAAACGGACCGACGGTGTAGGACCGGTCGGTAGGCGGACAAACGGTCGACGGACGGTGTGCGGTAAGGACGTGCGTGCGTCGTGCTGCCTCTGCCCTGTGCAGTCAGCGCCTGCTGCTGCTGCGTCTGTTCGTGCGTGCGTGCGTGCGTGCAGCCGCCTCCGCCGTGTGCGGTCAGGCCGTGCGTGCTGCCGCTGCGCCCGTTCGTGCGTGCAGCTGCGTCGGCCGTGTGCAGTCCACCCCGTGCTGCTGCAGCGTCTGTTCGTGCGTGCAGCTGCGTCGGCCGTGCGCGCGTGCTGCTGCAGCGTCTGTTCGTGCGTGCAGCCGCGTCGTCCGTGCGCGCTGCTGCCTCTGCCGTGTGCAGTCAGCCCGGTCGGTGCGGTCCCTTCGGACGGTCGGTTCGGCGCACGGCGTCCCGTTTCGTCAACGTCGGACGTTCATACATTTCCGCACCGCGGCGTGGCCGTTCACTTTTCGAAGAGCCAAGGGCCGTTTACGCCCTTTCGTTCGTCCCTCCAAGCACCAAGCGCCAAGCGCCAAGTGCAAAGTGCTAAGTGCTAAGTGCGGTGCGGTCGGTCGGCGCGCGTCAAGATATGGTCTATGATAATATAGGACATGGTGCCGACCATTGTTTCCCACCTCCCGGGTATAAACGTCCGAAATCGATGAAACGGACCGACGGTGTAGGACCGGTCGGTAGGCGGACAAACGGTCGACGGACGGTGTGCGGTAAGGACGTGCGTGCTGCTGCCTCTGCCCTGTGCAGTCAGCGCCTGCTGCTGCTGCGTCTGTTCGTGCGTGCGTGCGTGCGTGCAGCCGCCTCCGCCGTGTGCGGTCAGGCCGTGCGTGCTGCCGCTGCGCCCGTTCGTGCGTGCAGCTGCGTCGGCCGTGTGCAGTCCACCCCGTGCTGCTGCAGCGTCTGTTCGTGCGTGCAGCTGCGTCGGCCGTGCGCGCGTGCTGCTGCAGCGTCTGTTCGTGCGTGCAGCCGCGTCGTCCGTGCGCGCTGCTGCCTCTGCCGTGTGCAGTCAGCCCGGTCGGTGCGGTCCCTTCGGACGGTCGGTTCGGCGCACGGCGTCCCGTTTCGTCAACGTCGGACGTTCATACATTTCCGCACCGCGGCGTGGCCGTTCACTTTTCGAAGAGCCAAGGGCCGTTTACGCCCTTTCGTTCGTCCCTCCAAGCACCAAGCGCCAAGCGCCAAGTGCCAAGTGCTAAGTGCTAAGTGCGGTGCGGTCGGTCGGCGCGCGTCAAGATATGGTCTATGATAATATAGGACATGGTGCCGACCATTGTTTCCCACCTCCCGGGTATAAACGTCCGAAATCGATGAAACGGACCGACGGTGTAGGACCGGTCGGTAGGCGGACAAACGGTCGACGGACGGTGTGCGGTAAGGACGTGCGTGCTGCTGCCTCTGCCCTGTGCAGTCAGCGCCTGCTGCTGCTGCGTCTGTTCGTGCGTGCGTGCGTGCGTGCAGCCGCCTCCGCCGTGTGCGGTCAGGCCGTGCGTGCTGCCGCTGCGCCCGTTCGTGCGTGCAGCTGCGTCGGCCGTGTGCAGTCCACCCCGTGCTGCTGCAGCGTCTGTTCGTGCGTGCAGCTGCGTCGGCCGTGCGCGCGTGCTGCTGCAGCGTCTGTTCGTGCGTGCAGCCGCGTCGTCCGTGCGCGCTGCTGCCTCTGCCGTGTGCAGTCAGCCCGGTCGGTGCGGTCCCTTCGGACGGTCGGTTCGGCGCACGGCGTCCCGTTTCGTCAACGTCGGACGTTCATACATTTCCGCACCGCGGCGTGGCCGTTCACTTTTCGAAGAGCCAAGGGCCGTTTACGCCCTTTCGTTCGTCCCTCCAAGCACCAAGCGCCAAGCGCCAAGTGCAAAGTGCTAAGTGCTAAGTGCGGTGCGGTCGGTCGGCGCGCGTCAAGATATGGTCTATGATAATATAGGACATGGTGCCGACCATTGTTTCCCACCTCCCGGGTATAAACGTCCGAAATCGATGAAACGGACCGACGGTGTAGGACCGGTCGGTAGGCGGACAAACGGTCGACGGACGGTGTGCGGTAAGGACGTGCGTGCTGCTGCCTCTGCCCTGTGCAGTCAGCGCCTGCTGCTGCTGCGTCTGTTCGTGCGTGCGTGCGTGCGTGCAGCCGCCTCCGCCGTGTGCGGTCAGGCCGTGCGTGCTGCCGCTGCGCCCGTTCGTGCGTGCAGCTGCGTCGGCCGTGTGCAGTCCACCCCGTGCTGCTGCAGCGTCTGTTCGTGCGTGCAGCTGCGTCGGCCGTGCGCGCGTGCTGCTGCAGCGTCTGTTCGTGCGTGCAGCCGCGTCGTCCGTGCGCGCTGCTGCCTCTGCCGTGTGCAGTCAGCCCGGTCGGTGCGGTCCCTTCGGACGGTCGGTTCGGCGCACGGCGTCCCGTTTCGTCAACGTCGGACGTTCATACATTTCCGCACCGCGGCGTGGCCGTTCACTTTTCGAAGAGCCAAGGGCCGTTTACGCCCTTTCGTTCGTCCCTCCAAGCACCAAGCGCCAAGTGCAAAGTGCTAAGTGCTAAGTGCGGTGCGGTCGGTCGGCGCGCGTCAAGATATGGTCTATGATAATATAGGACATGGTGCCGACCATTGTTTCCCACCTCCCGGGTATAAACGTCCGAAATCGATGAAACGGACCGACGGTGTAGGACCGGTCGGTAGGCGGACAAACGGTCGACGGACGGTGTGCGGTAAGGACGTGCGTGCGTCGTGCTGCTGCCTCTGCCCTGTGCAGTCAGCGCCCGCTGCTGCTGCGTCTGTTCGTGCGTGCGTGCGTGCAGCCGCCTCCGCCGTGTGCGGTCAGGCCGTGCGTGCTGCCGCTGCGCCCGTTCGTGCGTGCAGCTGCGTCGGCCGTGTGCAGTCCACCCCGTGCTGCTGCAGCGTCTGTTCGTGCGTGCAGCTGCGTCGGCCGTGCGCGCGTGCTGCTGCAGCGTCTGTTCGTGCGTGCAGCCGCGTCGTCCGTGCGCGCGCTGCTGCCTCTGCCGTGTGCAGTCAGCCCGTGCTGCTGCGTCGGCCGTGCGTGCCGCCTCTGCCGTGTGCAGTCAGGCCGTGCGTGCCGCTGCTGCGTCTGTTCGTGCGTGCAGCTGCGTCGGCCGTGCGTGCGTGCAGCTGCGTCCGTTCGTGCGTGCAGGCTGCCGCTGCATCTGTTCGTGCGTGCACCTGCGTCGGCCGTTCGTGCGTGCCGCTGCGTCCGTTCGTGCGTGCGTGCTGCTGCTGCTTGCGTGCGTGCTGCCTCTGCCGTGTGCAGTAAGCACGTGCCGCTGCCACGCCTGTTCGTGCGTGCTGCTGCTGCGTCTGTTCGTGCGTGCGTTCTGCTGCGTCGTCCGCGCGGCCGGGCGGCTGCGTCGGACGTGCGTGCTGCTGCTGCGTCTGTTCGTGCGTGCGTGGCGCTGCGTCGGCCGTGCGTGCGTGCTGCCGCCTCTGCCCTGTGCAGTCAGCACGTGCTGCCGTGTCGGACGTGCGAGCTGCTGCTGCGTCCCCGCGTGCGTGCTGCTGCGTCGGCCGTGGGATCCCGCGCTGCAGCGTCGACGGTGCGTTCGTGCTTGCCGCTGCGACGGTCGCGCGTGCAGGAGCGTCGGCCTTGTGCAGTCTGCCCTTGCGTGCGATGGTGAGGCTGCCTCTGCCGTGCGCAGTCGGCCCCCGCGTGGCTCAAGCTGCTGCCACGTGCCTGCGGCGTCGCCAGTGCGTGCTGCTGCGTCGGCCGTTCGTTCGTGCGTGCTGCCGCGTCGGCGTGCTCGGTCTGTCCGTGCGTGCGTGCTGCTGCGCCGGCCGTGCGTTCGTGCGTGCTGCCGCGTCGGCGTGCTCGGTCTGTCCGTGCGTGCGTGCTGCTGCGTCGGCCGTGCGCGGTCCGTCCGCGCGTGCGTGCGGCGGCCTAGGTCGCCCGCGGCCCGTTTCATCGATTTCGGACGTTTATACCCAGGAGGTGGGAAACAATGGTCGGCACCAACTCCCACCATGTTGTGGCGCCGCGCCGTCTGTCCGTCCGGCCGCCACGGTCGCCCAAGGCCCGTTTCATCGTTTTCGGACGTTTATACCCAGGAGGTGGGAAACAATGGTCGGCACCAATCCCTACCATGTTGTGGCGGTGCCCCGTCGGTCCGGTCGGCCGCCTCGGTCGCCCGCGGTCCGTTTCATCGATTTCGGACGTTTATACCCAGGCGGTGGGAAACAATGGTCGGGACCAACCCCAACCTTGTTGTGGCGTTGCGACGTCCGCTCGGTTGGTGCACGGTCTGATCGCGCTCGGTGCTGCCTATTCCGTTGCAAGCTGCTGCGTCGGCCGTGCGTGCGTGCTGCTGCGTCGTGCGTGCGTGCAGCTGCGTCTGCCGTGCGTGCGTGCAGCAGCGTCTGCCGTTCGTGCTTGCTGCTGTGTCGGTCGTGCGTGCTGCTGCGTCGTGCGTGCTCGCTGCTGTGCCGTGCGTGCGTTCTGCTGCGTCGGCGGAGCGCTCGTGCTGCTGTGTCGTGCGTGCGTGCTGCTGGGTCGGTCGTGCCTGCTGCTGCGTCGTGCCTGCGTGCTGCTGGGTCGGTCGTGCCTGCTGCTGCTGTGCCGTGCGTGCGTGCTGCTGCGTCGGCCGAGCGCCTGTGCTGCTGTGTCGTGCGTGCGTGCTGCAGCGTTTCCAGTGCGTGCGTGCTGCAGCGTCGGCCGAGCGTGCTCCTGCCTCAGCCGTTCGTGCTGCAGGGTCGGCTGAGCGTCCGTGCGTGCGTGCAGCAGCGTCGGCTGAGCGTTCGTGCTCGCTGCTGCGTCTGCCGTGCGTTCGTGCTGCTGCGTCTTCCGTGCGTGTGTGCTGCCTGCCGCGTCGGCCGTGCATGCGAGCGTGCTGCTGCGTCGGCCGTGCATGCTTGCTGCTGCCTCGGTCGCCCACGGCCCGTTTCATCGATTTCGGACGTTTATACCCAGGAGGTGGGAAACAATGGTCGGCACCAACCCCTACCATGTTGTGGCGGCGACCCGTCGGTCCGGTCGGCCGCCTCGGTCGCCCGCGGTCCGTTTCATCGATTTCGGACGTTTATACCCAGGAGGTGGGAAACAATGGTCGGCACCAACTCCCACCATGTTGTGGCGCCGCGCCGTCGGTCCGTCCGGCCGCCACGGTCGCCCAAGGCCCATTTCATCGTTTTCGGACGTTTATACCCAGGAGGTGGGAAACAATGGTCGGCACCAGTCCCTACCATGTTGTGGCGGTGCCCCGTCGGTCCGGTCGGCCGCCTCGGTCGCCCGCGGTCAGTTTCATCGATTTCGGACGTTTATACCCAGGAGGTGGGAAACAATGGTCGGGACCAACCCCAACCTTGTTGTGGCGTTGCGACGTCCGCTCGGTTGGTGCACGGTCTGATCGCGCTCGGTGCTGCCTATTCCGTTGCGCGCTGCTGCGACGTTCGTGCGTGCGTGCTGCTGCGTCTGCCGTGAGTGCAGCTGCGTCTGCCGTGCGTGCGTGCAGCAGCGTCTGCCGTTTGTGCTTGCTGCTGTGTCGGTCGTGCGTGATGCTGCGTCGTGCGTGCTCGCTGCTGTGCCGTGCGTGCGTGCTGCTGCGTCGGCGGAGCGCTCGTGCTGCTGTGTCGTGCGTGCGTGCTGCTGGGTCGGTCGTGCCTGCGTGCTGCTGGGTCGGTCGTGCGTGCTGCTGCGTCGTGCGTGCGTGCTGCTGTGCCGTGCGTGCGTGCTGCTGCGTCGGCCGAGCGCCTGTGCTGCTGTGTCGTGCGTGCGTGCTGCAGCGTTTCCAGTGCGTGCGTGCTGCAGCGTCGGCCGAGCGTGCTCCTGCCTCAGCCGTTCGTGCTGCAGGGTCGGCTGAGCGTCCGTGCGCGCTGCTGCGTCTGCCGTGCGTGCGTGCAGCAGCGTCGGCTGAGCGTTCGTGCCCGCTGCTGCGTCTGCCGTGCGTTCGTGCTGCTGCGTCGGCCTTGCGATGCTGCATGCCGCTGCGTCTTCCGTGCGTGTGTGCTGCCTGCCGCGTCGGCCCTGCATGCTAGCGTGCTGCTGCGTCGGCCGTGCATGCTTGCTGCTGCCTCGGTCGCCCACGGCCCGTTTCATCGATTTCGGACGTTTATACCCAGGAGGTGGGAAACAATGGTCGGCACCAACCCCTACCATGTTGTGGCGGCGCCCCGTCGGTCCGGTCGGCCGCCTCGGTCGCCCGCGTTCCGTTTCATCGATTTCGGACGTTTATACCCAGGAGGTGGGAAACAATGGTCGGCACCAACTCCCACCATGTTGTGGCGCCGCGCCGTCGGTCCGTCCGGCCGCCACGGTCGCCCAAGGCCCGTTTCATCGTTTTCGGACGTTTATACCCAGGAGGTGGGAAACAATGGTCGGCACCAATCCCTACCATGTTGTGGCGGTGCCCCGTCGGTCCGGTCGGCCGCCTCGGTCCCCCGCGGTCCGTTTCATCGATTTCGGACGTTTATACCCAGGAGGTGGGAAACAATGGTCGGGACCAACCCCAACCTTGTTGTGGCGTTGCGACGTCCGCTCGGTTGGTGCACGGTCTGATCGCGCTCGGTGCTGCCTATTCCGTTGCGCGCTGCTGCGACGTTCGTGCGTGCGTGCTGCTGCGTCTGCCGTGCGTGCAGCTGCGTCTGCCGTGCGTGCGTGCAGCAGCGTCTGCCGTTCGTGCTTGCTGCTGTGTCGGTCGTGCATGATGCTGCGTCGTGCGTGCTCGCTGCTGTGCCGTGCGTGCGTGCTGCTGCGTCGGCGGAGCGCTCGTGCTGCTGTGTCGTGCGTGCGTGCTGCTGGGTCGGTCGTGCCTGCTGCTGCGTCGTGCCTGCGTGCTGCTGGGTCGGTCGTGCGTGCTGCTGCGTCGTGCGTGCGTGCTGCTGTGCCGTGCGTGCGTGCTGCTGCGTCGGCCGAGCGCCTGTGCTGCTGTGTCGTGCGTGCGTGCTGCAGCGTCGGCCGAGCGTGCTCCTGCCTCAGCCGTTCGTGCTGCAGGGTCGGCTGAGAGTCCGTGCGCGCTGCTGCGTCTGCCGTGCGTGCGTGCAGCAGCGTCGGCTGAGCGTTCGTGCCCGCTGCTGCGTCTGCCGTGCGTTCGTGCTGCTGCGTCGGCCTTGCGATGCTGCATGCCGCTGCGTCTTCCGTGCGTGTGTGCTGCCTGCCGCGTCGGCCCTGCATGCTAGCGTGCTGCTGCGTCGGCCGTGCATGCTTGCTGCTGCCTCGGTTGCCCACGGCCCGTTTCATCGATTTCGGACGTTTATACCCAGGAGGTGGGAAACAATGGTCGGCACCAACCCCTACCATGTTGTGGCGGCGCCCCGTCGGTCCGGTCGGCCGCCTCGGTCGCCCGCGTTCCGTTTCATCGATTTCGGACGTTTATACCCAGGAGGTGGGAAACAATGGTCGGCACCAACTCCCACCATGTTGTGGCGCCGCGCCGTCGGTCCGTCCGGCCGCCACGGTCGCCCAAGGCCCGTTTCATCGTTTTCGGACGTTTATACCCAGGAGGTGGGAAACAATGGTTGGCACCAATCCCTACCATGTTGTGGCGGTGCCCCGTCGGTCCGGTCGGCCGCCTCGGTCGCCCGCGGTCCGTTTCATCGATTTCGGACGTTTATACCCAGGAGGTGGGAAACAATGGTCGGGACCAACCCCAACCTTGTTGTGGCGTTGCGACGTCCGCTCGGTTGGTGCACGGTCTGATCGCGCTCGGTGCTGCCTATTCCGTTGCGCGCTGCTGCGACGTTCGTGCGTGCGTGCTGCTGCGTCTGCCGTGCGTGCAGCTGCGTCTGCCGTGCGTGCGTGCAGCAGCGTCTGCCCTTCGTGCTTGCTGCTGTGTCGGTCGTGCGTGATGCTGCGTCGTGCGTTCTCGCTGCTGTGCCGTGCGTGCGTGCTGCTGCGTCGGCGGAGCGCTCGTGCTGCTGTGTCGTGCGTGCGTGCTGCTGGGTCGGTCGGGCCTGCTGCTGCGTCGTGCCTGGGTGCTGCTGGGTCGGTCGTGCCTGCTGCTGCGTCGTGCGTGCGTGCTGCTGTGCCGTGCGTGCGTGCTGCTGCGTCGGCCGAGCGCCTGTGCTGCTGTGTCGTGCGTGCGTGCTGCAGCGTTTCCAGTGCGTGCGTGCCGCAGCGTCGGCCGAGCGTGCTCCTGCCTCAGCCGTTCGTGCTGCAGGGTCGGCTGAGCGTCCGTGCGCGCTGCTGCGTCTGCCGTGCGTGCGTGCAGCAGCGTCGGCTGAGCGTTCGTGCTCGCTGCTGCGTCTGCCGTGCGTTCGTGCTGCTGCGTCGGCCTTGCGATGCTGCATGCCGCTGCGTCTTCCGTGCGTGTGTGCTGCCTGCCGCGTCGGCCCTGCATGCGAGCGTGCTGCTGCGTCGGCCGTGCATGCTTGCTGCTGCCTCGGTCGCCCACGGCCCGTTTCATCGATTTCGGACGTTTATACCCAGGAGGTGGGAAACAATGGTCGGCACCAACCCCTACACTGTTGTGGAGTTGCGACGTCGGTCCCGTCGGTGCACGGTCTGTCCGTGCTGTCCGCTGCCTGTCCCGTGTGCAGTCTGCGCGTGCGGGCTGCTGTGCAGTGTGTGCACGCTGCTGCGACACCAGTGCGTGCGTGCGTGCTGCTGTGCCGTGCGCGCGTGCTGCTGCGTCTGCAGTGCGCGTGTGCTGCTGTGTCGTTCGCGCGTGCTGCTGCGCCTGCAGTGCGTGCTTGCTGCTGCGTGGGTGCGTGGGTGCTGCTGCTGCGTCGGCCGTGCGCGGTCTGTCCGTGCGTGCGTGCTGCTGTCTCGGTCGACCCCCGGCCCGTTTTGTCGTATCCGGACGTTTATACCCCGGGGGTTGGAAACAATGGTCGGCCTCAACCCCTACCATGTCGTGGCACTGCGCCGTCGGTTCGGCCGGCCGCTACGGTCGCCCAAGGCCCGTTTCATCGATTTCGGACGTTTATACCCAGGAGGTGGGAAACAATGGTCGGCACCAACCCCTACATTGTTGTGGCGTTGCGAAGTCGGTCCGGTCGGTGCACGGTCTGTCCGTGCTGTCTGCTGCCTGTCCCGTGAGCAGTCTGCGCGAGCGTGCTGCTGTGTAGTGTGTGCATGCTGCTGCGACACCAGTGCGTGCGTGCGTGCTACTGCGTCTGCAGTGCGCGCGCGCTGCGGTGTCGTTCGCGCGTGCTGCTGCGACGGCAGTGCGTGCGTGCTGCTGCGTCTGCAGTGCGTGGGTGCTGCTGCTGCGTCGGCCGTGCGCGGTCTGTCCGTGCGTGCGTGCTGCTGTCTCGGTCGACCCCCGGCCCGTTTTGTCGAATCGGGACGTTTAAACCCCGGGGGTTGGAAACAATGGTCGGCCTCAACCCCTACCATGTCGTGGCACTGCGCCGTCGGTTCGGCCGGCCGCTACGGTCGCCCAAGGCCCGTTTCATCGATTTCGGACGTTTATACCCAGGAGGTGGGAAACAATGGTCGGCACCAACCCCTACATTGTTGTGGCGTTGCGACGTCGGTCCGGTCGGTGCACGGTCTGTCCGTGCTGTCTGCTGCCTGTCCCGTGAGCAGTCTGCGCGAGCGTGCTGCTGTGTAGTGTGTGCATGCTGCTGCGACACCAGTGCGTCCGTGCGTGCTACTGCGTCTGCAGTGCGCGCGCGCTGCGGTGCCGTTCGCGCGTGCTGCTGCGACGGCAGTGCGTGCGTGCTGCTGCGTCTGCAGTGCGTGGGTGCTGTTGCTGCGTCGGCCGTGCGCGGTCTGTCCGTGCGTGCGTGCTGCTGTCTCGGTCGACCCCCGGCCCGTTTTGTCGAATCGGGACGTTTATACCCCGGGGGTTGGAAACAATGGTCGGCCTCAACCCCTACCATGTCGTGGCACTGCGCCGTCGGTTCGGCCGGCCGCTACGGTCGCCCAAGGCCCGTTTCATCGATTTCGGACGTTTATACCCAGGAGGTGGGAAACAATGGTCGGCACCAACCCCTACATTGTTGTGGCGTTGCGACGTCGGTCCGGTCGGTGCACGGTCTGTCCGTTCTGTCTGCTGCCTGTCCCGTGTGCAGTCTGCGCGAGCGTGCTGCTGTGTAGTGTGTGCACGCTGCTGCGACACCAGTGCGTGCGTGCGTGCTGCTGTGCCGTGCGCGCGTGCTGCTGCGACACCAGTGCGTGCGTGCGTGCTGCTGTGCCGTGCGCGCGTGCTGCTGCGTCTGCAGTGCGCGTGTGCTGCTGTGTCGTTCGCGCGTGCTGCTGCGCCTGCAGTGCGTGCTTGCTGCTGCGTGGGTGCGTGGGTGCTGCTGCTGCGTCGGCCGTGCGCGGTCTGTCCGTGCGTGCGTGCTGCTGTCTCGGTCGACCCCTGGCCCGTTTTGTCGGATCCGGACGTTTATACCCCGGGGGTTGGAAACAATGGTCGGCCTCAACCCCTACCATGTCGTGGCACTGCGCCGTCGGTTCGGCCGGCCGCTACGGTCGCCCGAGGCCCGTTTCATCGATTTCGGACGTTTATACCCAGGAGGTGGGAAACAATGGTCGGCACCAACCCCTACATTGTTGTGGCGTTGCGACGTCGGTCCGGTCGGTGCACGGTCTGTCCGTGCTGTCTGCTGCCTGTCCCGTGTGCTGTCTGCGCGTTCGTGCTGCTGTGTAGTGTGTGCACGCTGCTGCGACACCAGTGCGTGCGTGCGTGCTGCTGTGCCGTGCGCGCGTGCTGCTGCGTCTGCAGCGCGCGTGTGCTGCTGTGTCGTTCGCGCGTGCTGCTGCGCCTGCAGTGCGTGCTTGCTGCTGCGAACGTGCTGCTGCGCCTGCAGTGCGTGCTTGCTGCTGCGTGGGTGCGTGGGTGCTGCTGCTGCGTCGGCCGTGCGCGGTCTGTCCGTGCGTGCGTGCTGCTGTCTCGGTCGACCCCCGGCCCGTTTTGTCGAATCCGGACGTTTATACCCCGGGGGTTGGAAACAATGGTCGGCCTCAACCCCTACCATGTCGTGGCACTGCGCCGTCGGTTCGGCCGGCCGCTACGGTCGCCCGAGGCCCGTTTCATCGATTTCGGACGTTTATACCCAGGAGGTGGGAAACAATGGTCGGCACCAACCCCTACATTGTTGTGGCGTTGCGACGTCGGTCCGGTCGGTGCACGGTCTGTCCGTGCTGTCTGCTGCCTGTCCCGTGTGCAGTCTGCGCGTGCGTGCTGCTTTGTAGTGTGTGCACGCTGCTGCGACACCAGTGCGTGCGTGCGTGCTGCTGTGCCGTGCGCGCGTGCTGCTGCGTCTGCAGTGCGCGTGTGCTGCTGTGTCGTTCGCGCGTGCTGCTGCGCCTGCAGTGCGTGCTTGCTGCTGCGTGGGTGCTGCTGCTGCGTCGGCCGTGCGCGGTCTGTCCGTGCGTGCGTGCTGCTGTCTCGGTCGACCCCCGGCCCGTTTTGTCGTATCCGGACGTTTATACCCCGGGGGTTGGAAACAATGGTCGGCCTCAACCCCTACCATGTCGTGGCACTGCGCCGTCGGTTCGGCCGGCCGCTACGGTCGCCCGAGGCCCGTTTCATCGATTTCGGACGTTTATACCCAGGAGGTGGGAAACAATGGTCGGCACCAACCCCTACATTGTTGTGGCGTTGCGACGTCGGTCCGGTCGGTGCACGGTCTGTCCGTGCTGTCTGCTGCCTGTCCCGTGTGCAGTCTGCGCGTGCGTGCTGCTGTGTAGTGTGTGCACGCTGCTGCGACACCAGTGCGTGCGTGCGTGCTGCTGTGCCGTGCGCGCGTGCTGCTGCGTCTGCAGTGCGCGTGTGCTGCTGTGTCGTTCGCGCGTGCTGCTGCGCCTGCAGTGCGTGCTTGCTGCTGCGTGGGTGCTGCTGCTGCGTCGGCCGTGCGCGGTCTGTCCGTGCGTGCGTGCTGCTGTCTCGGTCGACCCCCGGCCCGTTTTGTCGTATCCGGACGTTTATACCCCGGGGGTTGGAAACAATGGTCGGCCTCAACCCCTACCATGTCGTGGCACTGCGCCGTCGGTTCGGCCGGCCGCTACGGTCGCCCGAGGACCGTTTCATCGATTTCGGACGTTTATACCCAGGAGGTGGGAAACAATGGTCGGCACCAACCCCTACATTGTTGTGGCGTTGCGACGTCGGTCCGGTCGGTGCACGGTCTGTCCGTGCTGTCTGCTGCCTGTCCCGTGTGCAGTCTGCGCGTTCGTGCTGCTGTGTAGTGTGTGCACGCTGCTGCGACACCAGTGCGTGCGTGCGTGCTGCTGTGCCGTGCGCGCGTGCTGCTGCGTCTGCAGCGCGCGTGTGCTGCTGTGTCGTTCGCGCGTGCTGCTGCGCCTGCAGTGCGTGCTTGCTGCTGCGAACGTGCTGCTGCGCCTGCAGTGCGTGCTTGCTGCTGCGTGGGTGCGTGGGTGCTGCTGCTGCGTCGGCCGTGCGCGGTCTGTCCGTGCGTGCGTGCTGCTGTCTCGGTCGACCCCCGGCCCGTTTTGTCGAATCCGGACGTTTATACCCCGGGGGTTGGAAACAATGGTCGGCCTCAACCCCTACCATGTCGTGGCACTGCGCCGTCGGTTCGGCCGGCCGCTACGGTCGCCCGAGGCCCGTTTCATCGATTTCGGACGTTTATACCCAGGAGGTGGGAAACAATGGTCGGCACCAACCCCTACATTGTTGTGGCGTTGCGACGTCGGTCCGGTCGGTGCACGGTCTGTCCGTGCTGTCTGCTGCCTGTCCCGTGTGCAGTCTGCGCGTGCGTGCTGCTTTGTAGTGTGTGCACGCTGCTGCGACACCAGTGCGTGCGTGCGTGCTGCTGTGCCGTGCGCGCGTGCTGCTGCGTCTGCAGTGCGCGTGTGCTGCTGTGTCGTTCGCGCGTGCTGCTGCGCCTGCAGTGCGTGCTTGCTGCTGCGTGGGTGCTGCTGCTGCGTCGGCCGTGCGCGGTCTGTCCGTGCGTGCGTGCTGCTGTCTCGGTCGACCCCCGGCCCGTTTTGTCGTATCCGGACGTTTATACCCCGGGGGTTGGAAACAATGGTCGGCCTCAACCCCTACCATGTCGTGGCACTGCGCCGTCGGTTCGGCCGGCCGCTACGGTCGCCCGAGGCCCGTTTCATCGATTTCGGACGTTTATACCCAGGAGGTGGGAAACAATGGTCGGCACCAACCCCTACATTGTTGTGGCGTTGCGACGTCGGTCCGGTCGGTGCACGGTCTGTCCGTGCTGTCTGCTGCCTGTCCCGTGTGCAGTCTGCGCGTGCGTGCTGCTGTGTAGTGTGTGCACGCTGCTGCGACACCAGTGCGTGCGTGCGTGCTGCTGTGCCGTGCGCGCGTGCTGCTGCGTCTGCAGTGCGCGTGTGCTGCTGTGTCGTTCGCGCGTGCTGCTGCGCCTGCAGTGCGTGCTTGCTGCTGCGTGGGTGCTGCTGCTGCGTCGGCCGTGCGCGGTCTGTCCGTGCGTGCGTGCTGCTGTCTCGGTCGACCCCCGGCCCGTTTTGTCGTATCCGGACGTTTATACCCCGGGGGTTGGAAACAATGGTCGGCCTCAACCCCTACCATGTCGTGGCACTGCGCCGTCGGTTCGGCCGGCCGCTACGGTCGCCCGAGGCCCGTTTCATCGATTTCGGACGTTTATACCCAGGAGGTGGGAAACAATGGTCGGCACCAACCCCTACATTGTTGTGGCGTTGCGACGTCGGTCCGGTCGGTGCACGGTCTGTCCGTGCTGTCTGCTGCCTGTCCCGTGTGCAGTCTGCGCGTGCGTGCTGCTGTGTAGTGTGTGCACGCTGCTGCGACACCAGTGCGTGCGTGCGTGCTGCTGTGCCGTGCGCGCGTGCTGCTCCGTCTGCAGTGCGCGTGTGCTGCTGTGTCGTTCGCGCGTGCTGCTGCGCCTGCATTGCGTGCTTGCTGCTGCGTGGGTGCGTGGGTGCTGCTGCTGCGTCGGCCGTGCGCGGTCTGTCCGTGCGTGCGTGCTGCTGTCTCGGTCGACCCCCGGCCCGTTTTGTCGAATCCGGACGTTTATACCCCGGGGGTTGGAAACAATGGTCGGCCTCAACCCCTACCATGTCGTGGCACTGCGCCGTCGGTTCGGCCGGCCGCTACGGTCGCCCGAGGCCCGTTTCATCGATTTCGGACGTTTATACCCAGGAGGTGGGAAACAATGGTCGGCACCAACCCCTACATTGTTGTGGCGTTGCGACGTCGGTCCGGTCGGTGCACGGTCTGTCCGTGCTGTCTGCTGCCTGTCCCGTGTGCAGTCTGCGCGTGCGTGCTGCTGTGTAGTGTGTGCACGCTGCTGCGACACCAGTGCGTGCGTGCGTGCTGCTGTGCCGTGCGCGCGTGCTGCTGCGTCTGCAGTGCGCGTGTGCTGCTGTGTCGTTTGCGCGTGCTGCTGCGCCTGCAGTGCGTGCTTG
>JAQQXO010000121.1:30000-40000 GCA_029852735.1 Persea americana | reverse complement strand
TGCCGTGTCGGACGTGCGAGCTGCTGCTGCGTCCCCGCGTGCGTGCTGCTGCGTCGGCCGTGGGATCCCGCGCTGCAGCGTCGACGGTGCGTTCGTGCTTGCCGCTGCGACGGTCGCGCGTGCAGGAGCGTCGGCCTTGTGCAGTCTGCCCTTGCGTGCGATGGTGAGGCTGCCTCTGCCGTGCGCAGTCGGCCCCCGCGTGGCTCAAGCTGCTGCCACGTGCCTGCGGCGTCGCCAGTGCGTGCTGCTGCGTCGGCCGTTCGTTCGTGCGTGCTGCCGCGTCGGCGTGCTCGGTCTGTCCGTGCGTGCGTGCTGCTGCGCCGGCCGTGCGTTCGTGCGTGCTGCCGCGTCGGCGTGCTCGGTCTGTCCGTGCGTGCGTGCTGCTGCGTCGGCCGTGCGCGGTCCGTCCGCGCGTGCGTGCGGCGGCCTAGGTCGCCCGCGGCCCGTTTCATCGATTTCGGACGTTTATACCCAGGAGGTGGGAAACAATGGTCGGCACCAACTCCCACCATGTTGTGGCGCCGCGCCGTCTGTCCGTCCGGCCGCCACGGTCGCCCAAGGCCCGTTTCATCGTTTTCGGACGTTTATACCCAGGAGGTGGGAAACAATGGTCGGCACCAATCCCTACCATGTTGTGGCGGTGCCCCGTCGGTCCGGTCGGCCGCCTCGGTCGCCCGCGGTCCGTTTCATCGATTTCGGACGTTTATACCCAGGCGGTGGGAAACAATGGTCGGGACCAACCCCAACCTTGTTGTGGCGTTGCGACGTCCGCTCGGTTGGTGCACGGTCTGATCGCGCTCGGTGCTGCCTATTCCGTTGCAAGCTGCTGCGTCGGCCGTGCGTGCGTGCTGCTGCGTCGTGCGTGCGTGCAGCTGCGTCTGCCGTGCGTGCGTGCAGCAGCGTCTGCCGTTCGTGCTTGCTGCTGTGTCGGTCGTGCGTGCTGCTGCGTCGTGCGTGCTCGCTGCTGTGCCGTGCGTGCGTTCTGCTGCGTCGGCGGAGCGCTCGTGCTGCTGTGTCGTGCGTGCGTGCTGCTGGGTCGGTCGTGCCTGCTGCTGCGTCGTGCCTGCGTGCTGCTGGGTCGGTCGTGCCTGCTGCTGCTGTGCCGTGCGTGCGTGCTGCTGCGTCGGCCGAGCGCCTGTGCTGCTGTGTCGTGCGTGCGTGCTGCAGCGTTTCCAGTGCGTGCGTGCTGCAGCGTCGGCCGAGCGTGCTCCTGCCTCAGCCGTTCGTGCTGCAGGGTCGGCTGAGCGTCCGTGCGTGCGTGCAGCAGCGTCGGCTGAGCGTTCGTGCTCGCTGCTGCGTCTGCCGTGCGTTCGTGCTGCTGCGTCTTCCGTGCGTGTGTGCTGCCTGCCGCGTCGGCCGTGCATGCGAGCGTGCTGCTGCGTCGGCCGTGCATGCTTGCTGCTGCCTCGGTCGCCCACGGCCCGTTTCATCGATTTCGGACGTTTATACCCAGGAGGTGGGAAACAATGGTCGGCACCAACCCCTACCATGTTGTGGCGGCGACCCGTCGGTCCGGTCGGCCGCCTCGGTCGCCCGCGGTCCGTTTCATCGATTTCGGACGTTTATACCCAGGAGGTGGGAAACAATGGTCGGCACCAACTCCCACCATGTTGTGGCGCCGCGCCGTCGGTCCGTCCGGCCGCCACGGTCGCCCAAGGCCCATTTCATCGTTTTCGGACGTTTATACCCAGGAGGTGGGAAACAATGGTCGGCACCAGTCCCTACCATGTTGTGGCGGTGCCCCGTCGGTCCGGTCGGCCGCCTCGGTCGCCCGCGGTCAGTTTCATCGATTTCGGACGTTTATACCCAGGAGGTGGGAAACAATGGTCGGGACCAACCCCAACCTTGTTGTGGCGTTGCGACGTCCGCTCGGTTGGTGCACGGTCTGATCGCGCTCGGTGCTGCCTATTCCGTTGCGCGCTGCTGCGACGTTCGTGCGTGCGTGCTGCTGCGTCTGCCGTGAGTGCAGCTGCGTCTGCCGTGCGTGCGTGCAGCAGCGTCTGCCGTTTGTGCTTGCTGCTGTGTCGGTCGTGCGTGATGCTGCGTCGTGCGTGCTCGCTGCTGTGCCGTGCGTGCGTGCTGCTGCGTCGGCGGAGCGCTCGTGCTGCTGTGTCGTGCGTGCGTGCTGCTGGGTCGGTCGTGCCTGCGTGCTGCTGGGTCGGTCGTGCGTGCTGCTGCGTCGTGCGTGCGTGCTGCTGTGCCGTGCGTGCGTGCTGCTGCGTCGGCCGAGCGCCTGTGCTGCTGTGTCGTGCGTGCGTGCTGCAGCGTTTCCAGTGCGTGCGTGCTGCAGCGTCGGCCGAGCGTGCTCCTGCCTCAGCCGTTCGTGCTGCAGGGTCGGCTGAGCGTCCGTGCGCGCTGCTGCGTCTGCCGTGCGTGCGTGCAGCAGCGTCGGCTGAGCGTTCGTGCCCGCTGCTGCGTCTGCCGTGCGTTCGTGCTGCTGCGTCGGCCTTGCGATGCTGCATGCCGCTGCGTCTTCCGTGCGTGTGTGCTGCCTGCCGCGTCGGCCCTGCATGCTAGCGTGCTGCTGCGTCGGCCGTGCATGCTTGCTGCTGCCTCGGTCGCCCACGGCCCGTTTCATCGATTTCGGACGTTTATACCCAGGAGGTGGGAAACAATGGTCGGCACCAACCCCTACCATGTTGTGGCGGCGCCCCGTCGGTCCGGTCGGCCGCCTCGGTCGCCCGCGTTCCGTTTCATCGATTTCGGACGTTTATACCCAGGAGGTGGGAAACAATGGTCGGCACCAACTCCCACCATGTTGTGGCGCCGCGCCGTCGGTCCGTCCGGCCGCCACGGTCGCCCAAGGCCCGTTTCATCGTTTTCGGACGTTTATACCCAGGAGGTGGGAAACAATGGTCGGCACCAATCCCTACCATGTTGTGGCGGTGCCCCGTCGGTCCGGTCGGCCGCCTCGGTCCCCCGCGGTCCGTTTCATCGATTTCGGACGTTTATACCCAGGAGGTGGGAAACAATGGTCGGGACCAACCCCAACCTTGTTGTGGCGTTGCGACGTCCGCTCGGTTGGTGCACGGTCTGATCGCGCTCGGTGCTGCCTATTCCGTTGCGCGCTGCTGCGACGTTCGTGCGTGCGTGCTGCTGCGTCTGCCGTGCGTGCAGCTGCGTCTGCCGTGCGTGCGTGCAGCAGCGTCTGCCGTTCGTGCTTGCTGCTGTGTCGGTCGTGCATGATGCTGCGTCGTGCGTGCTCGCTGCTGTGCCGTGCGTGCGTGCTGCTGCGTCGGCGGAGCGCTCGTGCTGCTGTGTCGTGCGTGCGTGCTGCTGGGTCGGTCGTGCCTGCTGCTGCGTCGTGCCTGCGTGCTGCTGGGTCGGTCGTGCGTGCTGCTGCGTCGTGCGTGCGTGCTGCTGTGCCGTGCGTGCGTGCTGCTGCGTCGGCCGAGCGCCTGTGCTGCTGTGTCGTGCGTGCGTGCTGCAGCGTCGGCCGAGCGTGCTCCTGCCTCAGCCGTTCGTGCTGCAGGGTCGGCTGAGAGTCCGTGCGCGCTGCTGCGTCTGCCGTGCGTGCGTGCAGCAGCGTCGGCTGAGCGTTCGTGCCCGCTGCTGCGTCTGCCGTGCGTTCGTGCTGCTGCGTCGGCCTTGCGATGCTGCATGCCGCTGCGTCTTCCGTGCGTGTGTGCTGCCTGCCGCGTCGGCCCTGCATGCTAGCGTGCTGCTGCGTCGGCCGTGCATGCTTGCTGCTGCCTCGGTTGCCCACGGCCCGTTTCATCGATTTCGGACGTTTATACCCAGGAGGTGGGAAACAATGGTCGGCACCAACCCCTACCATGTTGTGGCGGCGCCCCGTCGGTCCGGTCGGCCGCCTCGGTCGCCCGCGTTCCGTTTCATCGATTTCGGACGTTTATACCCAGGAGGTGGGAAACAATGGTCGGCACCAACTCCCACCATGTTGTGGCGCCGCGCCGTCGGTCCGTCCGGCCGCCACGGTCGCCCAAGGCCCGTTTCATCGTTTTCGGACGTTTATACCCAGGAGGTGGGAAACAATGGTTGGCACCAATCCCTACCATGTTGTGGCGGTGCCCCGTCGGTCCGGTCGGCCGCCTCGGTCGCCCGCGGTCCGTTTCATCGATTTCGGACGTTTATACCCAGGAGGTGGGAAACAATGGTCGGGACCAACCCCAACCTTGTTGTGGCGTTGCGACGTCCGCTCGGTTGGTGCACGGTCTGATCGCGCTCGGTGCTGCCTATTCCGTTGCGCGCTGCTGCGACGTTCGTGCGTGCGTGCTGCTGCGTCTGCCGTGCGTGCAGCTGCGTCTGCCGTGCGTGCGTGCAGCAGCGTCTGCCCTTCGTGCTTGCTGCTGTGTCGGTCGTGCGTGATGCTGCGTCGTGCGTTCTCGCTGCTGTGCCGTGCGTGCGTGCTGCTGCGTCGGCGGAGCGCTCGTGCTGCTGTGTCGTGCGTGCGTGCTGCTGGGTCGGTCGGGCCTGCTGCTGCGTCGTGCCTGGGTGCTGCTGGGTCGGTCGTGCCTGCTGCTGCGTCGTGCGTGCGTGCTGCTGTGCCGTGCGTGCGTGCTGCTGCGTCGGCCGAGCGCCTGTGCTGCTGTGTCGTGCGTGCGTGCTGCAGCGTTTCCAGTGCGTGCGTGCCGCAGCGTCGGCCGAGCGTGCTCCTGCCTCAGCCGTTCGTGCTGCAGGGTCGGCTGAGCGTCCGTGCGCGCTGCTGCGTCTGCCGTGCGTGCGTGCAGCAGCGTCGGCTGAGCGTTCGTGCTCGCTGCTGCGTCTGCCGTGCGTTCGTGCTGCTGCGTCGGCCTTGCGATGCTGCATGCCGCTGCGTCTTCCGTGCGTGTGTGCTGCCTGCCGCGTCGGCCCTGCATGCGAGCGTGCTGCTGCGTCGGCCGTGCATGCTTGCTGCTGCCTCGGTCGCCCACGGCCCGTTTCATCGATTTCGGACGTTTATACCCAGGAGGTGGGAAACAATGGTCGGCACCAACCCCTACACTGTTGTGGAGTTGCGACGTCGGTCCCGTCGGTGCACGGTCTGTCCGTGCTGTCCGCTGCCTGTCCCGTGTGCAGTCTGCGCGTGCGGGCTGCTGTGCAGTGTGTGCACGCTGCTGCGACACCAGTGCGTGCGTGCGTGCTGCTGTGCCGTGCGCGCGTGCTGCTGCGTCTGCAGTGCGCGTGTGCTGCTGTGTCGTTCGCGCGTGCTGCTGCGCCTGCAGTGCGTGCTTGCTGCTGCGTGGGTGCGTGGGTGCTGCTGCTGCGTCGGCCGTGCGCGGTCTGTCCGTGCGTGCGTGCTGCTGTCTCGGTCGACCCCCGGCCCGTTTTGTCGTATCCGGACGTTTATACCCCGGGGGTTGGAAACAATGGTCGGCCTCAACCCCTACCATGTCGTGGCACTGCGCCGTCGGTTCGGCCGGCCGCTACGGTCGCCCAAGGCCCGTTTCATCGATTTCGGACGTTTATACCCAGGAGGTGGGAAACAATGGTCGGCACCAACCCCTACATTGTTGTGGCGTTGCGAAGTCGGTCCGGTCGGTGCACGGTCTGTCCGTGCTGTCTGCTGCCTGTCCCGTGAGCAGTCTGCGCGAGCGTGCTGCTGTGTAGTGTGTGCATGCTGCTGCGACACCAGTGCGTGCGTGCGTGCTACTGCGTCTGCAGTGCGCGCGCGCTGCGGTGTCGTTCGCGCGTGCTGCTGCGACGGCAGTGCGTGCGTGCTGCTGCGTCTGCAGTGCGTGGGTGCTGCTGCTGCGTCGGCCGTGCGCGGTCTGTCCGTGCGTGCGTGCTGCTGTCTCGGTCGACCCCCGGCCCGTTTTGTCGAATCGGGACGTTTAAACCCCGGGGGTTGGAAACAATGGTCGGCCTCAACCCCTACCATGTCGTGGCACTGCGCCGTCGGTTCGGCCGGCCGCTACGGTCGCCCAAGGCCCGTTTCATCGATTTCGGACGTTTATACCCAGGAGGTGGGAAACAATGGTCGGCACCAACCCCTACATTGTTGTGGCGTTGCGACGTCGGTCCGGTCGGTGCACGGTCTGTCCGTGCTGTCTGCTGCCTGTCCCGTGAGCAGTCTGCGCGAGCGTGCTGCTGTGTAGTGTGTGCATGCTGCTGCGACACCAGTGCGTCCGTGCGTGCTACTGCGTCTGCAGTGCGCGCGCGCTGCGGTGCCGTTCGCGCGTGCTGCTGCGACGGCAGTGCGTGCGTGCTGCTGCGTCTGCAGTGCGTGGGTGCTGTTGCTGCGTCGGCCGTGCGCGGTCTGTCCGTGCGTGCGTGCTGCTGTCTCGGTCGACCCCCGGCCCGTTTTGTCGAATCGGGACGTTTATACCCCGGGGGTTGGAAACAATGGTCGGCCTCAACCCCTACCATGTCGTGGCACTGCGCCGTCGGTTCGGCCGGCCGCTACGGTCGCCCAAGGCCCGTTTCATCGATTTCGGACGTTTATACCCAGGAGGTGGGAAACAATGGTCGGCACCAACCCCTACATTGTTGTGGCGTTGCGACGTCGGTCCGGTCGGTGCACGGTCTGTCCGTTCTGTCTGCTGCCTGTCCCGTGTGCAGTCTGCGCGAGCGTGCTGCTGTGTAGTGTGTGCACGCTGCTGCGACACCAGTGCGTGCGTGCGTGCTGCTGTGCCGTGCGCGCGTGCTGCTGCGACACCAGTGCGTGCGTGCGTGCTGCTGTGCCGTGCGCGCGTGCTGCTGCGTCTGCAGTGCGCGTGTGCTGCTGTGTCGTTCGCGCGTGCTGCTGCGCCTGCAGTGCGTGCTTGCTGCTGCGTGGGTGCGTGGGTGCTGCTGCTGCGTCGGCCGTGCGCGGTCTGTCCGTGCGTGCGTGCTGCTGTCTCGGTCGACCCCTGGCCCGTTTTGTCGGATCCGGACGTTTATACCCCGGGGGTTGGAAACAATGGTCGGCCTCAACCCCTACCATGTCGTGGCACTGCGCCGTCGGTTCGGCCGGCCGCTACGGTCGCCCGAGGCCCGTTTCATCGATTTCGGACGTTTATACCCAGGAGGTGGGAAACAATGGTCGGCACCAACCCCTACATTGTTGTGGCGTTGCGACGTCGGTCCGGTCGGTGCACGGTCTGTCCGTGCTGTCTGCTGCCTGTCCCGTGTGCTGTCTGCGCGTTCGTGCTGCTGTGTAGTGTGTGCACGCTGCTGCGACACCAGTGCGTGCGTGCGTGCTGCTGTGCCGTGCGCGCGTGCTGCTGCGTCTGCAGCGCGCGTGTGCTGCTGTGTCGTTCGCGCGTGCTGCTGCGCCTGCAGTGCGTGCTTGCTGCTGCGAACGTGCTGCTGCGCCTGCAGTGCGTGCTTGCTGCTGCGTGGGTGCGTGGGTGCTGCTGCTGCGTCGGCCGTGCGCGGTCTGTCCGTGCGTGCGTGCTGCTGTCTCGGTCGACCCCCGGCCCGTTTTGTCGAATCCGGACGTTTATACCCCGGGGGTTGGAAACAATGGTCGGCCTCAACCCCTACCATGTCGTGGCACTGCGCCGTCGGTTCGGCCGGCCGCTACGGTCGCCCGAGGCCCGTTTCATCGATTTCGGACGTTTATACCCAGGAGGTGGGAAACAATGGTCGGCACCAACCCCTACATTGTTGTGGCGTTGCGACGTCGGTCCGGTCGGTGCACGGTCTGTCCGTGCTGTCTGCTGCCTGTCCCGTGTGCAGTCTGCGCGTGCGTGCTGCTTTGTAGTGTGTGCACGCTGCTGCGACACCAGTGCGTGCGTGCGTGCTGCTGTGCCGTGCGCGCGTGCTGCTGCGTCTGCAGTGCGCGTGTGCTGCTGTGTCGTTCGCGCGTGCTGCTGCGCCTGCAGTGCGTGCTTGCTGCTGCGTGGGTGCTGCTGCTGCGTCGGCCGTGCGCGGTCTGTCCGTGCGTGCGTGCTGCTGTCTCGGTCGACCCCCGGCCCGTTTTGTCGTATCCGGACGTTTATACCCCGGGGGTTGGAAACAATGGTCGGCCTCAACCCCTACCATGTCGTGGCACTGCGCCGTCGGTTCGGCCGGCCGCTACGGTCGCCCGAGGCCCGTTTCATCGATTTCGGACGTTTATACCCAGGAGGTGGGAAACAATGGTCGGCACCAACCCCTACATTGTTGTGGCGTTGCGACGTCGGTCCGGTCGGTGCACGGTCTGTCCGTGCTGTCTGCTGCCTGTCCCGTGTGCAGTCTGCGCGTGCGTGCTGCTGTGTAGTGTGTGCACGCTGCTGCGACACCAGTGCGTGCGTGCGTGCTGCTGTGCCGTGCGCGCGTGCTGCTGCGTCTGCAGTGCGCGTGTGCTGCTGTGTCGTTCGCGCGTGCTGCTGCGCCTGCAGTGCGTGCTTGCTGCTGCGTGGGTGCTGCTGCTGCGTCGGCCGTGCGCGGTCTGTCCGTGCGTGCGTGCTGCTGTCTCGGTCGACCCCCGGCCCGTTTTGTCGTATCCGGACGTTTATACCCCGGGGGTTGGAAACAATGGTCGGCCTCAACCCCTACCATGTCGTGGCACTGCGCCGTCGGTTCGGCCGGCCGCTACGGTCGCCCGAGGACCGTTTCATCGATTTCGGACGTTTATACCCAGGAGGTGGGAAACAATGGTCGGCACCAACCCCTACATTGTTGTGGCGTTGCGACGTCGGTCCGGTCGGTGCACGGTCTGTCCGTGCTGTCTGCTGCCTGTCCCGTGTGCAGTCTGCGCGTTCGTGCTGCTGTGTAGTGTGTGCACGCTGCTGCGACACCAGTGCGTGCGTGCGTGCTGCTGTGCCGTGCGCGCGTGCTGCTGCGTCTGCAGCGCGCGTGTGCTGCTGTGTCGTTCGCGCGTGCTGCTGCGCCTGCAGTGCGTGCTTGCTGCTGCGAACGTGCTGCTGCGCCTGCAGTGCGTGCTTGCTGCTGCGTGGGTGCGTGGGTGCTGCTGCTGCGTCGGCCGTGCGCGGTCTGTCCGTGCGTGCGTGCTGCTGTCTCGGTCGACCCCCGGCCCGTTTTGTCGAATCCGGACGTTTATACCCCGGGGGTTGGAAACAATGGTCGGCCTCAACCCCTACCATGTCGTGGCACTGCGCCGTCGGTTCGGCCGGCCGCTACGGTCGCCCGAGGCCCGTTTCATCGATTTCGGACGTTTATACCCAGGAGGTGGGAAACAATGGTCGGCACCAACCCCTACATTGTTGTGGCGTTGCGACGTCGGTCCGGTCGGTGCACGGTCTGTCCGTGCTGTCTGCTGCCTGTCCCGTGTGCAGTCTGCGCGTGCGTGCTGCTTTGTAGTGTGTGCACGCTGCTGCGACACCAGTGCGTGCGTGCGTGCTGCTGTGCCGTGCGCGCGTGCTGCTGCGTCTGCAGTGCGCGTGTGCTGCTGTGTCGTTCGCGCGTGCTGCTGCGCCTGCAGTGCGTGCTTGCTGCTGCGTGGGTGCTGCTGCTGCGTCGGCCGTGCGCGGTCTGTCCGTGCGTGCGTGCTGCTGTCTCGGTCGACCCCCGGCCCGTTTTGTCGTATCCGGACGTTTATACCCCGGGGGTTGGAAACAATGGTCGGCCTCAACCCCTACCATGTCGTGGCACTGCGCCGTCGGTTCGGCCGGCCGCTACGGTCGCCCGAGGCCCGTTTCATCGATTTCGGACGTTTATACCCAGGAGGTGGGAAACAATGGTCGGCACCAACCCCTACATTGTTGTGGCGTTGCGACGTCGGTCCGGTCGGTGCACGGTCTGTCCGTGCTGTCTGCTGCCTGTCCCGTGTGCAGTCTGCGCGTGCGTGCTGCTGTGTAGTGTGTGCACGCTGCTGCGACACCAGTGCGTGCGTGCGTGCTGCTGTGCCGTGCGCGCGTGCTGCTGCGTCTGCAGTGCGCGTGTGCTGCTGTGTCGTTCGCGCGTGCTGCTGCGCCTGCAGTGCGTGCTTGCTGCTGCGTGGGTGCTGCTGCTGCGTCGGCCGTGCGCGGTCTGTCCGTGCGTGCGTGCTGCTGTCTCGGTCGACCCCCGGCCCGTTTTGTCGTATCCGGACGTTTATACCCCGGGGGTTGGAAACAATGGTCGGCCTCAACCCCTACCATGTCGTGGCACTGCGCCGTCGGTTCGGCCGGCCGCTACGGTCGCCCGAGGCCCGTTT
>JAQQXO010000121.1:7500-20000 GCA_029852735.1 Persea americana | reverse complement strand
GTGTGCGGTAAGGACGTGCGTGCGTCGTGCTGCCTCTGCCCTGTGCAGTCAGCGCCTGCTGCTGCTGCGTCTGTTCGTGCGTGCGTGCGTGCGTGCAGCCGCCTCCGCCGTGTGCGGTCAGGCCGTGCGTGCTGCCGCTGCGCCCGTTCGTGCGTGCAGCTGCGTCGGCCGTGTGCAGTCCACCCCGTGCTGCTGCAGCGTCTGTTCGTGCGTGCAGCTGCGTCGGCCGTGCGCGCGTGCTGCTGCAGCGTCTGTTCGTGCGTGCAGCCGCGTCGTCCGTGCGCGCTGCTGCCTCTGCCGTGTGCAGTCAGCCCGGTCGGTGCGGTCCCTTCGGACGGTCGGTTCGGCGCACGGCGTCCCGTTTCGTCAACGTCGGACGTTCATACATTTCCGCACCGCGGCGTGGCCGTTCACTTTTCGAAGAGCCAAGGGCCGTTTACGCCCTTTCGTTCGTCCCTCCAAGCACCAAGCGCCAAGCGCCAAGTGCCAAGTGCTAAGTGCTAAGTGCGGTGCGGTCGGTCGGCGCGCGTCAAGATATGGTCTATGATAATATAGGACATGGTGCCGACCATTGTTTCCCACCTCCCGGGTATAAACGTCCGAAATCGATGAAACGGACCGACGGTGTAGGACCGGTCGGTAGGCGGACAAACGGTCGACGGACGGTGTGCGGTAAGGACGTGCGTGCTGCTGCCTCTGCCCTGTGCAGTCAGCGCCTGCTGCTGCTGCGTCTGTTCGTGCGTGCGTGCGTGCGTGCAGCCGCCTCCGCCGTGTGCGGTCAGGCCGTGCGTGCTGCCGCTGCGCCCGTTCGTGCGTGCAGCTGCGTCGGCCGTGTGCAGTCCACCCCGTGCTGCTGCAGCGTCTGTTCGTGCGTGCAGCTGCGTCGGCCGTGCGCGCGTGCTGCTGCAGCGTCTGTTCGTGCGTGCAGCCGCGTCGTCCGTGCGCGCTGCTGCCTCTGCCGTGTGCAGTCAGCCCGGTCGGTGCGGTCCCTTCGGACGGTCGGTTCGGCGCACGGCGTCCCGTTTCGTCAACGTCGGACGTTCATACATTTCCGCACCGCGGCGTAGCCGTTCACTTTTCGAAGAGCCAAGGGCCGTTTACGCCCTTTCGTTCGTCCCTCCAAGCACCAAGCGCCAAGCGCCAAGTGCCAAGTGCTAAGTGCTAAGTGCGGTGCGGTCGGTCGGCGCGCGTCAAGATATGGTCTATGATAATATAGGACATGGTGCCGACCATTGTTTCCCACCTCCCGGGTATAAACGTCCGAAATCGATGAAACGGACCGACGGTGTAGGACCGGTCGGTAGGCGGACAAACGGTCGACGGACGGTGTGCGGTAAGGACGTGCGTGCTGCTGCCTCTGCCCTGTGCAGTCAGCGCCTGCTGCTGCTGCGTCTGTTCGTGCGTGCGTGCGTGCGTGCAGCCGCCTCCGCCGTGTGCGGTCAGGCCGTGCGTGCTGCCGCTGCGCCCGTTCGTGCGTGCAGCTGCGTCGGCCGTGTGCAGTCCACCCCGTGCTGCTGCAGCGTCTGTTCGTGCGTGCAGCTGCGTCGGCCGTGCGCGCGTGCTGCTGCAGCGTCTGTTCGTGCGTGCAGCCGCGTCGTCCGTGCGCGCTGCTGCCTCTGCCGTGTGCAGTCAGCCCGGTCGGTGCGGTCCCTTCGGACGGTCGGTTCGGCGCACGGCGTCCCGTTTCGTCAACGTCGGACGTTCATACATTTCCGCACCGCGGCGTGGCCGTTCACTTTTCGAAGAGCCAAGGGCCGTTTACGCCCTTTCGTTCGTCCCTCCAAGCACCAAGCGCCAAGCGCCAAGTGCAAAGTGCTAAGTGCTAAGTGCGGTGCGGTCGGTCGGCGCGCGTCAAGATATGGTCTATGATAATATAGGACATGGTGCCGACCATTGTTTCCCACCTCCCGGGTATAAACGTCCGAAATCGATGAAACGGACCGACGGTGTAGGACCGGTCGGTAGGCGGACAAACGGTCGACGGACGGTGTGCGGTAAGGACGTGCGTGCGTCGTGCTGCTGCCTCTGCCCTGTGCAGTCAGCGCCCGCTGCTGCTGCGTCTGTTCGTGCGTGCGTGCGTGCAGCCGCCTCCGCCGTGTGCGGTCAGGCCGTGCGTGCTGCCGCTGCGCCCGTTCGTGCGTGCAGCTGCGTCGGCCGTGTGCAGTCCACCCCGTGCTGCTGCAGCGTCTGTTCGTGCGTGCAGCTGCGTCGGCCGTGCGCGCGTGCTGCTGCAGCGTCTGTTCGTGCGTGCAGCCGCGTCGTCCGTGCGCGCGCTGCTGCCTCTGCCGTGTGCAGTCAGCCCGTGCTGCTGCGTCGGCCGTGCGTGCCGCCTCTGCCGTGTGCAGTCAGGCCGTGCGTGCCGCTGCTGCGTCTGTTCGTGCGTGCAGCTGCGTCGGCCGTGCGTGCGTGCAGCTGCGTCCGTTCGTGCGTGCAGGCTGCCGCTGCATCTGTTCGTGCGTGCACCTGCGTCGGCCGTTCGTGCGTGCCGCTGCGTCCGTTCGTGCGTGCGTGCTGCTGCTGCTTGCGTGCGTGCTGCCTCTGCCGTGTGCAGTAAGCACGTGCCGCTGCCACGCCTGTTCGTGCGTGCTGCTGCTGCGTCTGTTCGTGCGTGCGTTCTGCTGCGTCGTCCGCGCGGCCGGGCGGCTGCGTCGGACGTGCGTGCTGCTGCTGCGTCTGTTCGTGCGTGCGTGGCGCTGCGTCGGCCGTGCGTGCGTGCTGCCGCCTCTGCCCTGTGCAGTCAGCACGTGCTGCCGTGTCGGACGTGCGAGCTGCTGCTGCGTCCCCGCGTGCGTGCTGCTGCGTCGGCCGTGGGATCCCGCGCTGCAGCGTCGACGGTGCGTTCGTGCTTGCCGCTGCGACGGTCGCGCGTGCAGGAGCGTCGGCCTTGTGCAGTCTGCCCTTGCGTGCGATGGTGAGGCTGCCTCTGCCGTGCGCAGTCGGCCCCCGCGTGGCTCAAGCTGCTGCCACGTGCCTGCGGCGTCGCCAGTGCGTGCTGCTGCGTCGGCCGTTCGTTCGTGCGTGCTGCCGCGTCGGCGTGCTCGGTCTGTCCGTGCGTGCGTGCTGCTGCGCCGGCCGTGCGTTCGTGCGTGCTGCCGCGTCGGCGTGCTCGGTCTGTCCGTGCGTGCGTGCTGCTGCGTCGGCCGTGCGCGGTCCGTCCGCGCGTGCGTGCGGCGGCCTAGGTCGCCCGCGGCCCGTTTCATCGATTTCGGACGTTTATACCCAGGAGGTGGGAAACAATGGTCGGCACCAACTCCCACCATGTTGTGGCGCCGCGCCGTCTGTCCGTCCGGCCGCCACGGTCGCCCAAGGCCCGTTTCATCGTTTTCGGACGTTTATACCCAGGAGGTGGGAAACAATGGTCGGCACCAATCCCTACCATGTTGTGGCGGTGCCCCGTCGGTCCGGTCGGCCGCCTCGGTCGCCCGCGGTCCGTTTCATCGATTTCGGACGTTTATACCCAGGCGGTGGGAAACAATGGTCGGGACCAACCCCAACCTTGTTGTGGCGTTGCGACGTCCGCTCGGTTGGTGCACGGTCTGATCGCGCTCGGTGCTGCCTATTCCGTTGCAAGCTGCTGCGTCGGCCGTGCGTGCGTGCTGCTGCGTCGTGCGTGCGTGCAGCTGCGTCTGCCGTGCGTGCGTGCAGCAGCGTCTGCCGTTCGTGCTTGCTGCTGTGTCGGTCGTGCGTGCTGCTGCGTCGTGCGTGCTCGCTGCTGTGCCGTGCGTGCGTTCTGCTGCGTCGGCGGAGCGCTCGTGCTGCTGTGTCGTGCGTGCGTGCTGCTGGGTCGGTCGTGCCTGCTGCTGCGTCGTGCCTGCGTGCTGCTGGGTCGGTCGTGCCTGCTGCTGCTGTGCCGTGCGTGCGTGCTGCTGCGTCGGCCGAGCGCCTGTGCTGCTGTGTCGTGCGTGCGTGCTGCAGCGTTTCCAGTGCGTGCGTGCTGCAGCGTCGGCCGAGCGTGCTCCTGCCTCAGCCGTTCGTGCTGCAGGGTCGGCTGAGCGTCCGTGCGTGCGTGCAGCAGCGTCGGCTGAGCGTTCGTGCTCGCTGCTGCGTCTGCCGTGCGTTCGTGCTGCTGCGTCTTCCGTGCGTGTGTGCTGCCTGCCGCGTCGGCCGTGCATGCGAGCGTGCTGCTGCGTCGGCCGTGCATGCTTGCTGCTGCCTCGGTCGCCCACGGCCCGTTTCATCGATTTCGGACGTTTATACCCAGGAGGTGGGAAACAATGGTCGGCACCAACCCCTACCATGTTGTGGCGGCGACCCGTCGGTCCGGTCGGCCGCCTCGGTCGCCCGCGGTCCGTTTCATCGATTTCGGACGTTTATACCCAGGAGGTGGGAAACAATGGTCGGCACCAACTCCCACCATGTTGTGGCGCCGCGCCGTCGGTCCGTCCGGCCGCCACGGTCGCCCAAGGCCCATTTCATCGTTTTCGGACGTTTATACCCAGGAGGTGGGAAACAATGGTCGGCACCAGTCCCTACCATGTTGTGGCGGTGCCCCGTCGGTCCGGTCGGCCGCCTCGGTCGCCCGCGGTCAGTTTCATCGATTTCGGACGTTTATACCCAGGAGGTGGGAAACAATGGTCGGGACCAACCCCAACCTTGTTGTGGCGTTGCGACGTCCGCTCGGTTGGTGCACGGTCTGATCGCGCTCGGTGCTGCCTATTCCGTTGCGCGCTGCTGCGACGTTCGTGCGTGCGTGCTGCTGCGTCTGCCGTGAGTGCAGCTGCGTCTGCCGTGCGTGCGTGCAGCAGCGTCTGCCGTTTGTGCTTGCTGCTGTGTCGGTCGTGCGTGATGCTGCGTCGTGCGTGCTCGCTGCTGTGCCGTGCGTGCGTGCTGCTGCGTCGGCGGAGCGCTCGTGCTGCTGTGTCGTGCGTGCGTGCTGCTGGGTCGGTCGTGCCTGCGTGCTGCTGGGTCGGTCGTGCGTGCTGCTGCGTCGTGCGTGCGTGCTGCTGTGCCGTGCGTGCGTGCTGCTGCGTCGGCCGAGCGCCTGTGCTGCTGTGTCGTGCGTGCGTGCTGCAGCGTTTCCAGTGCGTGCGTGCTGCAGCGTCGGCCGAGCGTGCTCCTGCCTCAGCCGTTCGTGCTGCAGGGTCGGCTGAGCGTCCGTGCGCGCTGCTGCGTCTGCCGTGCGTGCGTGCAGCAGCGTCGGCTGAGCGTTCGTGCCCGCTGCTGCGTCTGCCGTGCGTTCGTGCTGCTGCGTCGGCCTTGCGATGCTGCATGCCGCTGCGTCTTCCGTGCGTGTGTGCTGCCTGCCGCGTCGGCCCTGCATGCTAGCGTGCTGCTGCGTCGGCCGTGCATGCTTGCTGCTGCCTCGGTCGCCCACGGCCCGTTTCATCGATTTCGGACGTTTATACCCAGGAGGTGGGAAACAATGGTCGGCACCAACCCCTACCATGTTGTGGCGGCGCCCCGTCGGTCCGGTCGGCCGCCTCGGTCGCCCGCGTTCCGTTTCATCGATTTCGGACGTTTATACCCAGGAGGTGGGAAACAATGGTCGGCACCAACTCCCACCATGTTGTGGCGCCGCGCCGTCGGTCCGTCCGGCCGCCACGGTCGCCCAAGGCCCGTTTCATCGTTTTCGGACGTTTATACCCAGGAGGTGGGAAACAATGGTCGGCACCAATCCCTACCATGTTGTGGCGGTGCCCCGTCGGTCCGGTCGGCCGCCTCGGTCCCCCGCGGTCCGTTTCATCGATTTCGGACGTTTATACCCAGGAGGTGGGAAACAATGGTCGGGACCAACCCCAACCTTGTTGTGGCGTTGCGACGTCCGCTCGGTTGGTGCACGGTCTGATCGCGCTCGGTGCTGCCTATTCCGTTGCGCGCTGCTGCGACGTTCGTGCGTGCGTGCTGCTGCGTCTGCCGTGCGTGCAGCTGCGTCTGCCGTGCGTGCGTGCAGCAGCGTCTGCCGTTCGTGCTTGCTGCTGTGTCGGTCGTGCATGATGCTGCGTCGTGCGTGCTCGCTGCTGTGCCGTGCGTGCGTGCTGCTGCGTCGGCGGAGCGCTCGTGCTGCTGTGTCGTGCGTGCGTGCTGCTGGGTCGGTCGTGCCTGCTGCTGCGTCGTGCCTGCGTGCTGCTGGGTCGGTCGTGCGTGCTGCTGCGTCGTGCGTGCGTGCTGCTGTGCCGTGCGTGCGTGCTGCTGCGTCGGCCGAGCGCCTGTGCTGCTGTGTCGTGCGTGCGTGCTGCAGCGTCGGCCGAGCGTGCTCCTGCCTCAGCCGTTCGTGCTGCAGGGTCGGCTGAGAGTCCGTGCGCGCTGCTGCGTCTGCCGTGCGTGCGTGCAGCAGCGTCGGCTGAGCGTTCGTGCCCGCTGCTGCGTCTGCCGTGCGTTCGTGCTGCTGCGTCGGCCTTGCGATGCTGCATGCCGCTGCGTCTTCCGTGCGTGTGTGCTGCCTGCCGCGTCGGCCCTGCATGCTAGCGTGCTGCTGCGTCGGCCGTGCATGCTTGCTGCTGCCTCGGTTGCCCACGGCCCGTTTCATCGATTTCGGACGTTTATACCCAGGAGGTGGGAAACAATGGTCGGCACCAACCCCTACCATGTTGTGGCGGCGCCCCGTCGGTCCGGTCGGCCGCCTCGGTCGCCCGCGTTCCGTTTCATCGATTTCGGACGTTTATACCCAGGAGGTGGGAAACAATGGTCGGCACCAACTCCCACCATGTTGTGGCGCCGCGCCGTCGGTCCGTCCGGCCGCCACGGTCGCCCAAGGCCCGTTTCATCGTTTTCGGACGTTTATACCCAGGAGGTGGGAAACAATGGTCGGCACCAATCCCTACCATGTTGTGGCGGTGCCCCGTCGGTCCGGTCGGCCGCCTCGGTCGCCCGCGGTCCGTTTCATCGATTTCGGACGTTTATACCCAGGAGGTGGGAAACAATGGTCGGGACCAACCCCAACCTTGTTGTGGCGTTGCGACGTCCGCTCGGTTGGTGCACGGTCTGATCGCGCTCGGTGCTGCCTATTCCGTTGCGCGCTGCTGCGACGTTCGTGCGTGCGTGCTGCTGCGTCTGCCGTGCGTGCAGCTGCGTCTGCCGTGCGTGCGTGCAGCAGCGTCTGCCCTTCGTGCTTGCTGCTGTGTCGGTCGTGCGTGATGCTGCGTCGTGCGTTCTCGCTGCTGTGCCGTGCGTGCGTGCTGCTGCGTCGGCGGAGCGCTCGTGCTGCTGTGTCGTGCGTGCGTGCTGCTGGGTCGGTCGGGCCTGCTGCTGCGTCGTGCCTGCGTGCTGCTGGGTCGGTCGTGCCTGCTGCTGCGTCGTGCGTGCGTGCTGCTGTGCCGTGCGTGCGTGCTGCTGCGTCGGCCGAGCGCCTGTGCTGCTGTGTCGTGCGTGCGTGCTGCAGCGTTTCCAGTGCGTGCGTGCCGCAGCGTCGGCCGAGCGTGCTCCTGCCTCAGCCGTTCGTGCTGCAGGGTCGGCTGAGCGTCCGTGCGCGCTGCTGCGTCTGCCGTGCGTGCGTGCAGCAGCGTCGGCTGAGCGTTCGTGCTCGCTGCTGCGTCTGCCGTGCGTTCGTGCTGCTGCGTCGGCCTTGCGATGCTGCATGCCGCTGCGTCTTCCGTGCGTGTGTGCTGCCTGCCGCGTCGGCCCTGCATGCGAGCGTGCTGCTGCGTCGGCCGTGCATGCTTGCTGCTGCCTCGGTCGCCCACGGCCCGTTTCATCGATTTCGGACGTTTATACCCAGGAGGTGGGAAACAATGGTCGGCACCAACCCCTACACTGTTGTGGAGTTGCGACGTCGGTCCCGTCGGTGCACGGTCTGTCCGTGCTGTCCGCTGCCTGTCCCGTGTGCAGTCTGCGCGTGCGGGCTGCTGTGCAGTGTGTGCACGCTGCTGCGACACCAGTGCGTGCGTGCGTGCTGCTGTGCCGTGCGCGCGTGCTGCTGCGTCTGCAGTGCGCGTGTGCTGCTGTGTCGTTCGCGCGTGCTGCTGCGCCTGCAGTGCGTGCTTGCTGCTGCGTGGGTGCGTGGGTGCTGCTGCTGCGTCGGCCGTGCGCGGTCTGTCCGTGCGTGCGTGCTGCTGTCTCGGTCGACCCCCGGCCCGTTTTGTCGTATCCGGACGTTTATACCCCGGGGGTTGGAAACAATGGTCGGCCTCAACCCCTACCATGTCGTGGCACTGCGCCGTCGGTTCGGCCGGCCGCTACGGTCGCCCAAGGCCCGTTTCATCGATTTCGGACGTTTATACCCAGGAGGTGGGAAACAATGGTCGGCACCAACCCCTACATTGTTGTGGCGTTGCGAAGTCGGTCCGGTCGGTGCACGGTCTGTCCGTGCTGTCTGCTGCCTGTCCCGTGAGCAGTCTGCGCGAGCGTGCTGCTGTGTAGTGTGTGCATGCTGCTGCGACACCAGTGCGTGCGTGCGTGCTACTGCGTCTGCAGTGCGCGCGCGCTGCGGTGTCGTTCGCGCGTGCTGCTGCGACGGCAGTGCGTGCGTGCTGCTGCGTCTGCAGTGCGTGGGTGCTGCTGCTGCGTCGGCCGTGCGCGGTCTGTCCGTGCGTGCGTGCTGCTGTCTCGGTCGACCCCCGGCCCGTTTTGTCGAATCGGGACGTTTATACCCCGGGGGTTGGAAACAATGGTCGGCCTCAACCCCTACCATGTCGTGGCACTGCGCCGTCGGTTCGGCCGGCCGCTACGGTCGCCCAAGGCCCGTTTCATCGATTTCGGACGTTTATACCCAGGAGGTGGGAAACAATGGTCGGCACCAACCCCTACATTGTTGTGGCGTTGCGACGTCGGTCCGGTCGGTGCACGGTCTGTCCGTGCTGTCTGCTGCCTGTCCCGTGAGCAGTCTGCGCGAGCGTGCTGCTGTGTAGTGTGTGCATGCTGCTGCGACACCAGTGCGTGCGTGCGTGCTACTGCGTCTGCAGTGCGCGCGCGCTGCGGTGTCGTTCGCGCGTGCTGCTGCGACGGCAGTGCGTGCGTGCTGCTGCGTCTGCAGTGCGTGGGTGCTGTTGCTGCGTCGGCCGTGCGCGGTCTGTCCGTGCGTGCGTGCTGCTGTCTCGGTCGACCCCCGGCCCGTTTTGTCGAATCGGGACGTTTATACCCCGGGGGTTGGAAACAATGGTCGGCCTCAACCCCTACCATGTCGTGGCACTGCGCCGTCGGTTCGGCCGGCCGCTACGGTCGCCCAAGGCCCGTTTCATCGATTTCGGACGTTTATACCCAGGAGGTGGGAAACAATGGTCGGCACCAACCCCTACATTGTTGTGGCGTTGCGACGTCGGTCCGGTCGGTGCACGGTCTGTCCGTTCTGTCTGCTGCCTGTCCCGTGTGCAGTCTGCGCGAGCGTGCTGCTGTGTAGTGTGTGCACGCTGCTGCGACACCAGTGCGTGCGTGCGTGCTGCTGTGCCGTGCGCGCGTGCTGCTGCGACACCAGTGCGTGCGTGCGTGCTGCTGTGCCGTGCGCGCGTGCTGCTGCGTCTGCAGTGCGCGTGTGCTGCTGTGTCGTTCGCGCGTGCTGCTGCGCCTGCAGTGCGTGCTTGCTGCTGCGTGGGTGCGTGGGTGCTGCTGCTGCGTCGGCCGTGCGCGGTCTGTCCGTGCGTGCGTGCTGCTGTCTCGGTCGACCCCTGGCCCGTTTTGTCGGATCCGGACGTTTATACCCCGGGGGTTGGAAACAATGGTCGGCCTCAACCCCTACCATGTCGTGGCACTGCGCCGTCGGTTCGGCCGGCCGCTACGGTCGCCCGAGGCCCGTTTCATCGATTTCGGACGTTTATACCCAGGAGGTGGGAAACAATGGTCGGCACCAACCCCTACATTGTTGTGGCGTTGCGACGTCGGTCCGGTCGGTGCACGGTCTGTCCGTGCTGTCTGCTGCCTGTCCCGTGTGCAGTCTGCGCGTTCGTGCTGCTGTGTAGTGTGTGCACGCTGCTGCGACACCAGTGCGTGCGTGCGTGCTGCTGTGCCGTGCGCGCGTGCTGCTGCGTCTGCAGCGCGCGTGTGCTGCTGTGTCGTTCGCGCGTGCTGCTGCGCCTGCAGTGCGTGCTTGCTGCTGCGAACGTGCTGCTGCGCCTGCAGTGCGTGCTTGCTGCTGCGTGGGTGCGTGGGTGCTGCTGCTGCGTCGGCCGTGCGCGGTCTGTCCGTGCGTGCGTGCTGCTGTCTCGGTCGACCCCCGGCCCGTTTTGTCGAATCCGGACGTTTATACCCCGGGGGTTGGAAACAATGGTCGGCCTCAACCCCTACCATGTCGTGGCACTGCGCCGTCGGTTCGGCCGGCCGCTACGGTCGCCCGAGGCCCGTTTCATCGATTTCGGACGTTTATACCCAGGAGGTGGGAAACAATGGTCGGCACCAACCCCTACATTGTTGTGGCGTTGCGACGTCGGTCCGGTCGGTGCACGGTCTGTCCGTGCTGTCTGCTGCCTGTCCCGTGTGCAGTCTGCGCGTGCGTGCTGCTTTGTAGTGTGTGCACGCTGCTGCGACACCAGTGCGTGCGTGCGTGCTGCTGTGCCGTGCGCGCGTGCTGCTGCGTCTGCAGTGCGCGTGTGCTGCTGTGTCGTTCGCGCGTGCTGCTGCGCCTGCAGTGCGTGCTTGCTGCTGCGTGGGTGCTGCTGCTGCGTCGGCCGTGCGCGGTCTGTCCGTGCGTGCGTGCTGCTGTCTCGGTCGACCCCCGGCCCGTTTTGTCGTATCCGGACGTTTATACCCCGGGGGTTGGAAACAATGGTCGGCCTCAACCCCTACCATGTCGTGGCACTGCGCCGTCGGTTCGGCCGGCCGCTACGGTCGCCCGAGGCCCGTTTCATCGATTTCGGACGTTTATACCCAGGAGGTGGGAAACAATGGTCGGCACCAACCCCTACATTGTTGTGGCGTTGCGACGTCGGTCCGGTCGGTGCACGGTCTGTCCGTGCTGTCTGCTGCCTGTCCCGTGTGCAGTCTGCGCGTGCGTGCTGCTGTGTAGTGTGTGCACGCTGCTGCGACACCAGTGCGTGCGTGCGTGCTGCTGTGCCGTGCGCGCGTGCTGCTGCGTCTGCAGTGCGCGTGTGCTGCTGTGTCGTTCGCGCGTGCTGCTGCGCCTGCAGTGCGTGCTTGCTGCTGCGTGGGTGCTGCTGCTGCGTCGGCCGTGCGCGGTCTGTCCGTGCGTGCGTGCTGCTGTCTCGGTCGACCCCCGGCCCGTTTTGTCGTATCCGGACGTTTATACCCCGGGGGTTGGAAACAATGGTCGGCCTCAACCCCTACCATGTCGTGGCACTGCGCCGTCGGTTCGGCCGGCCGCTACGGTCGCCCGAGGCCCGTTTCATCGATTTCGGACGTTTATACCCAGGAGGTGGGAAACAATGGTCGGCACCAACCCCTACATTGTTGTGGCGTTGCGACGTCGGTCCGGTCGGTGCACGGTCTGTCCGTGCTGTCTGCTGCCTGTCCCGTGTGCAGTCTGCGCGTGCGTGCTGCTGTGTAGTGTGTGCACGCTGCTGCGACACCAGTGCGTGCGTGCGTGCTGCTGTGCCGTGCGCGCGTGCTGCTCCGTCTGCAGTGCGCGTGTGCTGCTGTGTCGTTCGCGCGTGCTGCTGCGCCTGCATTGCGTGCTTGCTGCTGCGTGGGTGCGTGGGTGCTGCTGCTGCGTCGGCCGTGCGCGGTCTGTCCGTGCGTGCGTGCTGCTGTCTCGGTCGACCCCCGGCCCGTTTTGTCGAATCCGGACGTTTATACCCCGGGGGTTGGAAACAATGGTCGGCCTCAACCCCTACCATGTCGTGGCACTGCGCCGTCGGTTCGGCCGGCCGCTACGGTCGCCCGAGGCCCGTTTCATCGATTTCGGACGTTTATACCCAGGAGGTGGGAAACAATGGTCGGCACCAACCCCTACATTGTTGTGGCGTTGCGACGTCGGTCCGGTCGGTGCACGGTCTGTCCGTGCTGTCTGCTGCCTGTCCCGTGTGCAGTCTGCGCGTGCGTGCTGCTGTGTAGTGTGTGCACGCTGCTGCGACACCAGTGCGTGCGTGCGTGCTGCTGTGCCGTGCGCGCGTGCTGCTGCGTCTGCAGTGCGCGTGTGCTGCTGTGTCGTTCGCGCGTGCTGCTGCGCCTGCAGTGCGTGCTTGCTGCTGCGTGGGTGCGTGGGTGCTGCTGCTGCGTCGGCCGTGCGCGGTCTGTCCGTGCGTGCGTGCTGCTGTCTCGGTCGACCCCCGGCCCGTTTTGTCGTATCCGGACGTTTATACCCCGGGGGTTGGAAACAATGGTCGGCCTCAACCCCTACCATGTCGTGGCACTGCGCCGTCGGTTCGGCCGGCCGCTACGGTCGCCCGAGGCCCGTTTCATCGATTTCGGACGTTTATACCCAGGAGGTGGGAAACAATGGTCGGCACCAACCCCTACATTGTTGTGGCGTTGCGACGTCGGTCCGGTCGGTGCACGGTCTGTCCGTGCTGTCTGCTGCCTGTCCCGTGTGCAGTCTGCGCGAGCGTGCTGCTGTGTAGTGTGTGCACGCTGCTGCGACACCAGTGCGTGCGTGCGTGCTGCTGTGCCGTGCGTGCGAGCTGCTGCGTCTGCAGTGCGCGCGCGCTGCTGCGTCGGCCAGTGCGCGCGCGCTGCTGTGT
>JAQQXO010000120.1:0-64765 GCA_029852735.1 Persea americana | reverse complement strand
GTACCGAGTGAAGTCGATGTCGCCGGATGTGACGCAGTCTCGTGCTAGGCGGACTGCAAAGCTCGAGCAGATGCAAATCGAAAGCTCGTGAGCTGTTCATGATCGTCCAGAGGTGAAACAGAGTGGGAAGGTAGTATTTGCGGCTGCCACTTTGACGATGGTGGAACACACGCAGTCGGCAGCAGCATGTTGAGAATCCCCACCACAGCGTAGCAGTTGTCCGACTTGAGGCACTGAAGTACGGAAGGAGCTCTTCAAAACATTGCTGGAATCTCTGCTGGGATCGAAGTAAATTTGCGCGAAAGCTGTGATCTTGACGAGTGTTCGGTGATTCCGCCTCGTGGTACGGCCTCCATGAGTCAAGACCGACGAGGTGTCCTGAGGTAACACGAGCGCCTTCATCTCCCTGAAAAGTGGACGCCAGTCGAGTATCAGATCCTCTCCAGGTCTCAGATAGTGTTTCTTCCTGCAACACGTCAGTGATGTTGGGATGGCAATAGCTTAAGCTCACTTTGTCAACGTCATGAACATGCTTGCGAACCGTTCACTAGCATCCGCTTCGAGTCCTGGCGCAAACGACAACTCATAGTAGAGCTTGGCAAGTCGTATCCGCTCTTACACGAGGCAGGTCAAACTTGAGCCCCAACCATCCTCTAAGCTCTCGTGTCCAGTGCGTTGCGCCTGGCACAAAATCTCCGGCTGAGACGGCAATGTACAGATTTCTTGATGCATGTCGCCAGGTTCTGGTATTCGTGATCGTCATGCTTGTATGGTAGATACCGCCGGTAGGGATATGTACGGGGCCTATAACGGGATTCTTCCTCGGGCGGTCGAGACTCGGACTCTGCACCTTGGTGTGAGAGGCCGTGACCATTGACTACCACTCCCTCGCTCGTTGTGCTCGTCTGATCCTTCAATATCTGCGGCTCATGCTGTGCTGGTGTGCTTGTCCTCGCACCGAGATCATCTGATGCAGCTCCAGTGCCGTGATCCGGTGAATGTTGCTCCATGCGAGGAGGCACACGACCATGAGCGCCTTGCCGTAGTTGTCTCTTCTGTACAAGACTTGCGTGCGTATCGACTTGGTGACAGTCGGGTGAAGATGAGAAGAAATGCACACCGAGAAGGCAATCAACGTGACTGCTGTGCAACTCTATCCCAGCCTCGTGTGGTGGTGGTGATTCGTGTGGTGAGGTGTGACGGGACTCGAAGGCAGGAGGCTGTGGACGATGCGACGTTGAATTGCGCAAGACTGGACTTCAGACTTATTGCGATGCGACGAAGAGGTCTGGCAATAAAGGGAGATCGCAATACAGACAATAAATGTGAGAATTGTGCTAAGAGGCGTGGTGAGTACCCGTAGCACTGACAGTCTGTTCACGCTCGCGAGCGACGGAGCTACACCCGGCACGCCACTGAGGCAACGAAAGATGACGACTGGCGATCAGCATCAACGCGTTCTTTGGCTACCTAGATCTATAATCGCCGCAGTACATCCTCCACAACCTCCTCCGTACTCGACGAGCCGCCCATATCGGGACTGAGCACTTTACCCTCCTCAAGGTTTGCGTCGACCGCCTTGTAGATGACGGCAGCGGCCTCCTCCTCATTCAAGAAGTCCAACATGCAGCCGACGCTGCGCAGAGTCGCGATCGGATTCGCGATGCCTTTGCCTTCGATGTCGGGCGCAGAGCCATGACATGGCTCGCCGATTGCGAAACCGTCGCCGACGTGGCGCTTGGCACAAGACCGAGACTGCCAACGAGAGCTGCGGCGCCGTCGCTGAGGATGTCGCCATAGAGATTAGGAGCCACGATAAACATCGTATGAACCGGGTTGTCGAAAGATCTTATACACCATGGAATCGATGATTTGCTCGTCCACGGTCACACCTTTGTACTGCGCTTGCGAGAGTACGTCCATGCAGGTCTTGCGGAATAGCCCATCCGTCTGTGGCAGGACGTTGCTCTTGTGAGTGATTGTGACCAGTGGTGCGCTGTGCACACTGGCGACGCCCGAGTCCTGACCCGCTGTCTCCGTAAGGCGATGTCTCCTGCCATGGCTGCGATGCGGCTGGAGGCTCGATATGTGATGCGCTTGATCGCTTCCGCGACCTTGCCCTGCTCTGGCGTTCCATCATAACTCTTCTCTTCCTTGACGTAGAGGTCTTCCGTGTTCTCGCGCACAATCACGAGGTCGATGGGTGACTTAGCAGTGGCCACGGTCTTGACGGGTCTGACGTTGGCGTATAGATCAAGCTTCTTGCGGAGCGCGACTATGGGGGAAGAGTAGCCCGGAGTGGCCTTGGTAGGAGAGCTCCAAGATGTCAGTTCGGCTGCGCGTCTGTGCTTGCGTTGCCCACCTCACGGCGCCAAACAGTGCGCCATCCGCATTCTTTCTTCAACGTCTCAACAGTCTTGTCCGGCAAGGCCGTCCCCGTAGCCTTGAAGCAGTCGAAGCCAGCATCGAGATCTACGAAGGAGAACTTCAGGTTGAGGCTGCTCGGCAATGCTTCGAGGATCCTTCGGCCGGCAGGTATGACTTCTCGGCCAATACCATCACCAGGGATGAGGCCTGACGATGATCAATGACATGTCTAGCGAGTTCCAGGCTCCGTACCTATCCTCAAAGTCCTCGCTGCCATCTCCACGGCGTTGTTCCACATCGTCCAGTCATTCCGATGCTCGGGACAAATAATCTCAGAGCCGCATTGATGTTTTGGCGCTAGCAGTCTTGGCGCACCACCGCATAATTATTCCCACATCACAATCTCGATACAATCCTTCAGGTCAGGAATCATCGACGACAAGCAAAATGGTAAGCTACCTCGCTCTTTGCACCGCATGCCGCTGCGACGATGTGTCTTATGACCATCATACTGCGTGCACGTCCCGGGTGATGGTTCTCGCGACCTCATCTCGGTGATCAGGCTCAAGGATTTGGCGCGTGACAGCAATGTCGCAAGCCACTTCCTTTAGAGATTCGAACATTCATCAGGACTCGTGCTGATGTGTTCTTTCTCCATGACTTAGCCTCCGAAGACTGGAAAGAAGACCGCACCAGCGCCAGCCGCAGCTGGCAAGACTGCCGCATCGAAGAAGGGACGAAGGTAGTGCTCTTCCCTGTGACCCGCCACATTCGCTGACAGTAGCCTAGAACCCTCTCATCGAGCGCCGGCCACGCAACTATGGCATCGGTCAGGACATTCAGCCCAAGCGCAACCTGTCGCGCATGGTGAAATGGCCTCAATACGTGCGCCTCCAACGCCAGCGCAAGATCCTCAACATGCGCCTCAAGGTCCCGCCAGCTCTTGCCCAATTTCTCACGTTCTCGACCGCAACACCGCCGCACAAACATTCAAGCTCCTCTCCAAATACCGCCCTGAGACTGCAGCCGACAAGAAGGAGCGTCTGCTCAAGGAGGCGACCGCCGTGAAGGAGGGCAAGACGAAGGAGGATGTGAGCAAGAAGCCGTACACGGTCAAGTATGGTCTCAACCACGTCGTCGGACTGGTCGAGAACAAGAAGGCATCCTTGGTGCTCATTCCCAACGATGTCGACCCCATCGAGCTCGTCGTCTTCCTCCCCGCCCTTTGCCGCAAGATGGGCGTGCCATACGCCATAGTCAAGGGCAAGGCCAGGCTCGGAACCGTTGTGCACCAGAAGACTGCCGCGGTGCTGGCTCTCACCGAAGTCCGATCAGAGGACAAGAGCGAGTTGAGCAAGCTGCTGAGCGCCATCAAGGAGGGCTACTCCGACAAGCACGAGGAGGCGAGGAGGCACTGGGGCGGTGGCATCATGGGCCAGAAGGCGAACGCGAAGATGGCTAAGAAGAAGAAGGCGCTTGAGACTGCCATCAAGGTCTAGGGTTCACTTTAGCGATGAATGCATTTCCATCACGACTATCCTTCGAGTGCATCCCCACATCCGTATATATTAAATGCATGACTCCCTTATGTCGCGTTGCAGCGAGACATGTAATCGAGCGGCGCAACGATCTAGACAAGAGCTAAAGACCTCAGATCAACCATACCATGTGCAAAACATTTCCCGCTTGCCCAGCACAGCAGCGCAAGGCACGGCACACTGAGCATTGAGCGCACCATAGCAAGCACCAGGGTATGAGGTTTCCCACACGCCGAATCCCGAAAGCCATAAGTTACATGATCACAATTGTGATGACACACGCAAATTCCGCGGCGCATGTGCAGAATAATAAGCCTCGCCAATTTTGCTCGGGCTCGGGAGCGGAAGACTACCTTACCATACGACGGCTGCGACTGCTGAGTGCAATACAGCACAACAACGAGCATGCGGCTTGAGATGTGCACGTGGAGTCCTGTGTCGAGCACAGCCATCGACGGAACCTGCCTGGCCTTGGGAAGAGATGGCGAGCACAAACATGGCTCTACACCGCTCCACCCGATGAGATGTTCCGATTCTGCGAGCATTAAGCAAGCGCCCACACCCGGACAGGCCTAGTAGAGAGCCCGCAACGGTAATGGCGCACAGAAGAAGCTTGATCTTGACATCACTCCGACGCTCCGGGTGCGCCCCAGCTGTCCTCTCCCCCAACGAGCCTTTGTCCCGGCGGGTCCACTGCCGTGGAAGGCGGCGCATACCCGTCCATGAGCTGGTCTGTGTGGATACGCTGCATACAAGACCGATGACACGTGGGGGAAGCTCTCGAATTCTTTCGATTGCCACGAGCAGCAAGCTGTGCCGATGCTCACTGCATACGTCAGATGTTGACCATTGAGGTCAGACACGGCGCCCGGATCTCGCAATCGAGCATGGATAGAGACCCGCTTATCGAAATGGGCAGCTACAAAACCTCACCGTGCCCCAGAGTCAGCAAGCTCAAGCTTTCATCAACCTCACAAAGCGACATCCTCTGCGTCACCTCTCAGCTTGTATACAGGATGAAGACCGCAGTTCTCCTCGCCGCGGCCGCTGGCTTGGTCAATGGCGTCGCTGTCGAGAGACGTCAGGCCTCCTACAGTGCTCTCCTCCTGCCCACCAGCCCTGAAGTCTATGCTGGTGAGTTGAGCGTTGCGAAAATGAAGAAAGTATGCCAATATTGTAGGACCAACTCCCACGGAGCTCAGCCATTTCTGGCGCAGACAAACCCAGGTAGGTGACGAGGGTAAAGTGGTCAAAGAGCTACAGTAGCTCATACTCTGTCAAGCACCATTCCCCTCGAAGAGCTACATTCCTCCGTCGCCCATCGAGACGCAGCAGCCCATCTCTGGACAGCCCTGCGATGGCAACATCTTCGAGCTCCACGGACAGCTGTCTCACTACTTCCCCAACCCAGACGGGTTCGGTGTGAACGAGTACCCCTTGCCCGCTGGCGCAAACATCACACAGCTGCAGATGTTGTCCCGCCACGGCTCAAGGTACCCTACCAGCACATCCACGATCGTCTCCAAGTTCGTCAATGCCACTGGTAAGCTCAACGCGACGGGACCGCTGTCGTTCTTGAACACCTGGACCTACAAGCTCGGCGAGCAGATCCTCACTCCTCTCGGCCGCTCTGAGCTTTTCGACTCTGGCGTGCTCCACCAGATTCAGTATGGCCACTTGTACCCGAACAACGGCAGCAAGATCATCGCTCGCTCGACTACTCAGGACCGCATGACCAAGTCTGCCGAGTACTTCCTCGCGGGCTTCTTCGGTCAGGAGTGGACCAACAACGCCACTCTCGAGCTGATCCTCGAGGCTGGCACCTTCAACGACTCGCTCGCTGGCTATTTCAACTGCATCAACAACGGCGCCGCCCCCAGCTCAGCTGGCGGTCTCAATGCCTCCAACACGTGGAACGCTGTGTACCTCGCCAATGCCCAGACTCGTCTTCAGAAGTACATCACTGGTGTCAACTTCACCAATTCCGACTTGTCCAACATGCAGAGCTTGTGTGCCTACGAGACCGTCGCTCTCGGTTACTCTGCCTTCTGTGACCTCTTCACTTTCGAGGAGTGGCAGGGATACGAGTACTCGATCGACCTCGACTTCACCGGCACCTTCGGCTTCCAGAGCCCTACTGGCCGTGCGGTCGGCGTCGGCTACGTCCAGGAAGTCCGCGCGCGTCTTCTCCACCACTACCTGACTACAGCCGGCGGCGCTGCTAACCTCACCCTTGACAGCAACCCTGTGACATTCCCATTGTACCAGAGTCTCTACGTGAGTTTGATCTGCTTGTTACGCAACACGACTAAACCTCGACAGTTCGACTTCACCCACGACGTCAACATTGTAAGCTACTCCTTTAACCATGATGACTCCTACTGACTTTCCAGATGTCAATCCTGACAGCATTCGGCCTCACTCAATTCAACGCCACCCTTCCCCTCGACCACATCCCACCGAACCGCCAGGTCATCGTCTCCCACATGGAGCCCTTCGGCTCCCGTCTCGACATGGAGGTCATCACCGCCCCCCGCCCGGTGAACCCGACCCGTGTCACGGACTACGCCAACGGCGCGCCCAACGTCACCACACAGTACATCCACTTCATCCTCAACCAGCGCACCATCCCGCTCGGCTACTCGTACGCCGCGTGCGGCCTCCGCGCCGACGGCTGGTGCGAGATGGAGACGTTCCTCAACGCCACCGCAACGCCTTCACGCTTTCGCAGTACGACTACGCTTTGCTTCGCGAATTACTCCTCGCAGCCGTGGGGCGCCATCACCAACGGTGCGCCGTTGGCCCTGAACGCCACGCGCTCGAACTCCACCATGCGCCGTATTTAGGTTGAGAGTATGTGGTGGAAGATTTGGCGTGTCTGATTCGCTTCTGAAGAGCAGAGCGTCGCGAGACGTGTTCTAGAGGTGGCTTGATGGGTGCTGAAGATGATGGTCTGAGAACGCTCATTACACAGCAGAAAGATATCATTTATTGGTACATATAATACAAAAGATGTCAAGCATGGTGATTATCGATGAGTGTGAATCTGCGGCTCGACTCACGCATGCATTTCATCTGTCAGGCGTGAAGAAGCATACGTGCAGCTCGTGATTGTCCTGTCAAATGCCGCCTCAGGATCCTTCCCCTGCTCAAACAGATGGCACATCAGCTCAAGTCTAAGATAACTAAGCGGGCGGTAGAAAGCTCGCATACAATCCTCCCTGCACCATCGCATACACCACGAAGAACCTGACCGCCGCCCTTACAATCTTCGCAACGCGCCCGTTCCGCCCCTTTCGATCCTTGGTCCCGACCATCTTCACCGCCATCCACACATACAGCAGCGGGTATCCCGACGCAATCCTAGTGATGATCTGCACGTGAACGTCGTGAGCGCAAGACCCGCCAATACGAGCTGCAGGACCGCCAACCGTCTCATGGGCCCTGTCGTCATCGCGGACGTCAACCCCGCCCATGCCGAATATGTGAGTAGAAAGAGCATCGGCGCCGCGAGGACAAAGAGGGGCGCGTTGGAAAGAGTCCAGTAGCGGAGGAAGCCGACGTTCCAGTACTCGGTCTGGACGAAGGTATAGATACTCGGTGGCACGCTAGCGCACCATGGTCGTGGCGGTGAGGTGTGAGAGGCGCAGAAGGAATTGTAGCGAGGTATTGCGGGTATGCGTAGCCGATGGCGACGAGTGAGCCGGCTACGATGGTGAAGAAGGTGTCGATGAGGAGGGTGAATGTGATGTTGAAGGTGAGGAATTGAGGTAGGAGGACGAATATCGCATCGTAGGCGAAGACGATGCCACTGAGGAGGCCGTTGCCGCGGACTGTAGAGGCGAGGCCGAACGTGAAGCCAGCTAGGATGGTGTACAATGCGGTGATTGAGAGCATCTGCAGATGAGGACTCGGCTTCACACAGAACGTGCTTTGACGTAGAAGAGCATTCCTGTGAAATTGAGAAGCGAGAAGAGAGCCTCTGCGTTCGGCGCAGCGAGGAACAGTCCGCCTGGTGCAATGACATGCAGACAGGCCGCGATCAGAGCTATTCGTCGGCGATGACTGTGCTTAGCCACGAGGTGGAGCGTGAGGCGGTGCAGAATGAAGGCTGAGAGGAGATGTGATGCATTCGTGACGAGGACGCCGGTCCAGGCATGACGCTCAAATGACGGGGAAGCGGTTCCAAGACCGGCGAGAAAGGCAGTAAATCTCGTGTAGCCCCATCCAAAAGCCCATTCTTGCTCGTGAAGATAGTTGCGCATGGAGATTGTGCTGAAGTAGACTGCATCCCAACGGACGAGCTTTTGCAGCACATTGCGATTCAGAAGTGATGCATGTCTTTCAGCGTCGGCAAGGAACAGCAGGGACGTCGTTGTATCGTAGCCAGGAAAAGGGTTCAACGTAGCCACGACGGCAAGTAGAGTCTTCATGCGATGAACAGCCATAGGATGTGTGCTGCTGAAGCTAGAGTCTCGTCCTTCGTTCGTCCATCCTTGACTTTCATCTTGCAGTCCACTGCAACGACATTGGCCACGCCTGCATTCCAAACTCTTTTAGATGACTTGCAAGCCTTCTGTCCGCCTTCGAAATGACATTATGTGACCACAGAACGTGCAAGATGTGACGCATGATTCCATACAAAGATGCCAAGCATGACCGACGTCGATCGTGCCATTGAAGCTCGCAGCTCCCATGGACGAGCTCGGTGCATGGAGTTGCACGAGCAATCTCCACCCCGCAAGACTCTTTTCATGCTTTTCATAGAGCACACGACCTTGCAACTTACCGGCAGGTTCGCTACAAGGTCGACACCCTCTGAGCATGGCGCCAAACATTGTACACCTGCCAAATGGGCAGAACCTCACAGTCACGCCCGTCTTCGGCGGCCTCTACTTCAAGTCGAATGAGCTCGTGACCAACCGCTCCGCTTTCCCTCCTGGCTGGACCATCATCTTGAATGAAGAAGACCCAGAGCCCGAGGAACCGTTCCCTGAACCTCGAAGTAATGACCCTCATCTTGCTATACACGCTGCAAGAAGGTCGACCATACACCGGCTACACTCGCCCGACACTGCAGAATGACCACCTCTTCATATCCTCGATATCCAACCCCAGCAGTCAGGACTTTAGGCCTGCTGCTTCGCCGACACGACAGATCGCTATGATGCTCTGGGCGACGCTGTGGTGGTACTTTCACCAGCCGGAACCTGAGCTGCGCGTCACAACAGACGCATCTGCCAAGACCGTTGAAGAAGGACGTCCAAAGGGAGAGTGGAAGATCAATATCAACCGGGAAGGCATCTTCAAGGGCAAGAATCTTCTTGCGAAGCTCGAACGCATGGGTCTCATATGCTGCGAGGACTCGAGCGTTGGTGCTGCTCTCGAGGAGAAGCACTCGCCGGCCTGGACAAAGATGTTTGTCAGTCGCCGAGCCTTCTGGCAGATCGATGCTCGGCTATACCTCTTCAGACTATCTCCAATCGGCGCGTCGCCGCTGCCAGGCGCCTCACCCATGAACTCGAGGCCGAGCTCTCCCAGGCGCAACGAGAGCGGCAGGAGTTCGCCAGGGCCGGACTCGAGAATCAGGGATGCGCTGACCAAGATCTCCATCACGCCTCTGGGATCTGATCCCTTTGCATCGAGCAGCAACCTCCCAACTTACTTTCCTCCCCACCCAATCCAATATCAATTCACAAATGGTATCCGACATCCGATGCGTGCCAAGCCATTCGCGCAGGGCGAGACATTTATGCGCGTTACATCCCCAGCACAGGCCAGTACTTGTCGTTCCGTGTCGCCAGTCTATCGCCAAAGGCAGTTTCCCAATCTGGGCCGTGGACAATGAGCGACCAGCAGACGAGACATGATCAGCTGCCTGCCATGGCGACAATCCATTCGCGCTCGTCGTCTGGGGAAGTGCCGACGATGAAGAGTCTGGAGAATGCTCCAAGCGATCTCGATTTGCTGCACAAGTGGCACAATCTGGAACGTGTGGCCAGGTTCTGGGGCGAGGGTGGGCTCGCTCGCATCAGGAGCAATTCCTCAAGAACGCCCTGGGCAGCCAGCACAGTTTCCCAGCTCATTGGCTGCTGGAACGGGAAGCCTTTCGGATACTTCGAAATCTATTGGGTCAAGGAGGACATACTAGGCAAATACCTGGGCGGCAATGTCGACGCGTTCGATCGTGGCATACATTGTCTTGTCGGCGAGACCGAATTCCGCGGACCGCACAGAGTGCCCATCTGGCTGAGCGCTCTCGTGCACTACTGCTGGCTCGCGGACATGCGTACCGCTACCGTCATGATGGAGCCTCGTGTGGGACAATGTCAAGCTGGGCAACTATGCTCGAGACGTTGGATTCTACAAGGAGCGCGAGATTCCATTCCCACATAAGCAAGCGAATCTATTCAAGATCGAACGCGGCGCTTGGGAGAAGCCCTTCACATGATCAAGCACTGTCTCGAAAGCTACTTCAACATCTATCATGTCAGAATTTGTGGCACAAGTCTCACGCTCTGCGCATCCGTATCGATAAGACCACGGAAACAACCGAGGCTGTGCGTCATTTGAGAGCAGCTCAGCTCCCAACCTCAATGGAGCTTTGGCTTCTTCAGACGTGTTGCGAATGGTCAAAGCACGAGCCCAATATGGCCAGCAGTAAGCTCAGAGGACTCGCTGCATACACTGCATGCGACGTGCGTGTCGCTCGGTGCGAGAACTCCCGTCCAAGGCTGAGCACTGCTGAATAGATTGCCGACGCACTGCTCAAGATCAAACCGCCTGTACCTCGCGCTGGCTTCCTGGCCGACATCCGTATGTCGTCTCCTGGCCACCAATTCTCGACTGACGCCGATAAGTCCCCCGTGCGCCATATGGACCCTACTCGGACAAGCTGTCATCGCAACCTGTTGTCGTAGCTCCCGCCTCCACGGTCTTGTTCGTTCCTAAGAATGCCTCGGCGGACGATGCGGACTTCCCATCCGACATAAAGACCTCCAATATACCCAAAGATTCGCACTATGTCGACCTCGCAAGGCCTGACTCGGTCATGGTTCTCAGCCAGCCGCAAGGACAGACCTGCGCCGTGCTCGGGGGTATAATGGCTTTGCGGATGAAGTTGCGAGGGGCATCGGCCATCGTGGTAGGGGGACGAGTACGAGATCTGGTGGAGCTGCAAGCTTGCGACATACCGTAGAACTGTTCCTCCATCGGCAAGGCTGTGCTTATACACAAGCAGATATGGTCAAGGGGGACCTCCATTGTGGAGCCGGAGCGGAGTCGAAGCCTTGGGCATTGGATGTGCCTGTCACGGTCGAAGGCGTTCAAATCACACCGGTAAAAGGTACAGGATAACTATGATGCCATCGGCTAATCTCTGCAGGGCGACATAGTGGTCGCTGATCCTGTAAATGGAGTAGTCGTTATCCCACAAGCGCATCTGGACAAGGTCATTGAATTGCTGCCGAAGCTGACTGGCGCGGACGACAAGGTCAAGGAGGCTGTCAAGAATGGCATGACGGTCAAGGAGGCGTTCGATACTTTCAGATAGGGTTGGGTGATGGGGTGCAAGCCTGATCCTCTGATGCTTCTCAATTCGTGATTCGTTATATCGTAGAACCGCCCTTGAGGGATTCTCTATAAAGCCGTATAGATGACAAATTTTTGTGTCATGCTCTTCTGAAGGAAGAGTAATCCTTCAGAATACCCGCCATGTGGGTATTCGTCGTCCTGCCGCCACTCCTCGCCACTTTATGCTTTTTCTCCTTCGCCTTCGCCTGCACAGGAGCCTTGACTACGCTCGTCGGCGTGAGCCGAAGTCGATCAGTTCCCTCCTCAAGTCACCTGCGTTCTGAGGGAGCTTCATGCCGTGCCACATCTGCTGGAATTCCACGGCCACCGGGTGTATGAGAGATGGATCATTCGCAAACACCATCCGAGGTGCATTGTCCTTTTTGTTCCGCGTCACCAGGAGGGAGCCCTGCTCTTCCAGACCTCTGATACTTTCCACCGCGCCAGGCCAGCCATCCTTGAGATCCTTCACCTGCAGCCCCTGCGCCGTCGTCGACTTCTGAAGATATCTCTCCAGCATCTCCGCGCTCCTGATGCCGTGCAGAGGTCGATACCGGTATTTGCCGTCGTACTCGATTTTTGGATGTGTCTTCAGGATATGCTCAAGAGCACTATTACGTTCCCGCGACAAGGACAGGTAGTTCGTGATGTCCTGAAATGTGATTGCACTGTCCTTTGACTTGAGATACTCGACAGCATAGACGACCTGAGTCATGAGACTTGTCGTGGACATGAGCGCGGGCCCAGGAGCCTCCACCAGATCGGCGGACAGCCTGCGCTTGCCTTCGGACTTGCCATTGGCCAGCGAAGGGCTTCCTATCGGCGTTGGACGCGAAGAGGAGGCGTGCGACTGTGCTGTTGTGGACCGCTTCTGGGAGAGCTTGGATGAGGCGGCCGAGACATCGCCCTTGAACGCGCTCAGCTGGTTCTGCAGGGTAGGAGGATGACATGACGGGACTTCTGCGACCATGGGAATCGGCCGAGCCGGTGCTATGAGGGTCAACCAGCCACCACCTTGACACGGCTGTCATGTTGAGATATCTTAGTCTTGTGGTTGCCTTCAAGTCAGTCGAGGCTCCCCCGCGTTGGAGTAAGGATGGTCCGAGCTTGGCGCTAGAGCAGCGTTCCTGCCCATCATTTGTGCTTCGTCCTTCGCGTCAACAGATTGTGTGTCACGCGCAAGGTCACTGTGCTCACACGGCAATGGGTCGTGTGCTGCCGTGATTATTGGCGTGTAGCCGACCTATGGAAGCTTCGACGCACTCCCTATCTGGTTCTGAAACGCGCGATGTTCTAAGTCGAGTCGCTTCATGTTCAATCATGCTCATGGCTTCGAATCTCACACGTTATTGAGACCAACAGACATTGCCTACGCTGACGATCATAATGACGGCTGTACTGGACATCTCGTATCTTGCCACCTACACGTCCGTTCCTCAGGAATCGATCGAATCACTTCAAAATGATGCTCAAAGAGAGGCTTGGACCACTTTTCTGTCCGCCGTCATAGCACAAGCGCAGGATCATGACAGACTGCGAGCTGACCGACTGCGACTTGACGTCGAGCTCGAGAATGCTGTCAGAGGCGGTGAAGCTCGCGAGCGGCTTTGGAGGTCGAAGGAGGAGCAGTTGCAAAGTGAACTGGCGTCGGTCCGCCAGCAACTATCACAAGAGGGTAGGAGCGATGTGATCTGCTCTCCCTAGCCTGACTGATCATGACCAGAATCAACGCGCGCATCCTTGACGGCCGAATTTGAAACGCTCAAAACAATCGACGAGCACCTCTGGAACAGTTGTACAGACCTTGCAGGAAAAGGTTTCCAGACTAGAACGATCCAACAGGGAGACTCTCGCGTTGCTCGACGCGAGGAACACGGCACATGATAAACTGGCGGAAGAGGTCAACGCTCAGCATCAGAAGACTGTGGCAGTTCGGCGGGAGCTTTCTGCGCTACAAGAGAAGCATCAAGCGACGGAAAGCCTTTTGAGCAGCGCCGCATTCCGGGAAAGTAGCCTTCAGCAAGAAGTGGAGTTGTTGAAGAAGATGCGGACTGGTACGATACTGAGCTCAAGGCTAAAAACCGCCGAACAAACCAAATTCCGCCGCGAGAAGAATGCCAAAGTTGCTGAATTGCAACGAGTCTGCGATGAGGCTGTCTCGAACTATGAGGCGCTGCAGAGGACCGAGGTGGCATTGAAGCGCAGATTGCAGGAAGCGACGCAAAAAGCTGAAGAGTCACTCACACGTATAGCCACGGTCGAGGAAGAGGCAGTCCGAAAGGAAGAGATGTCTCGCCAGCAGAGCGAGAGTCTGCGGCGACTGATTGCTCTGCACGAAGAGTGCATTGCGAGCAGTAAGAGTCGTCTCGACAGTCTGCTTCAGGAGTACGAGGAGAGTCGTGAAGACGCCGCGCGCGAGATCAGCCAAACACAATCCGAGGTGGAAACGGAGCGGCAAGCGAAAGAAGCCGCCGAGTCTCGCATCGAGGAGCTGCAGTCCCAGCTTGAGGCTGCTGCCATTGAGCAAGTGCCGGCATCGCCTAGGACACCGCGAGCGAATGGACTCGACATGTTTCGCTCGCCTGGCCGATCAGGCTTGGCCGGACTTTTCACTCCCAGCTTGAGCAAGACAAAAGGTGGACTGAGCATGACCCAGATGTATTCCGACAATGCGGCTCTCCGTGCCGATCTGGAGCAGGAGAAGCGACGGAGCGAGACGTACAAGTCTGAGATCGACAGCATGATCCGGGATCTAGAGCAGAAAGCGCCTGAAATGCAAGAAATGGCCTTGGAGCAGAAGAGGCTCAAGCAGGATGCTGCGCAAATGGCTTCGCTGCTGGATGAGTTCAGGGCTGAGCGGGACGTGGCGAAGAAGGAACTCGGCAAAGCTCAAGGACGTATCAGCGTGCTTACAGGTGAGGCTAACCTGCTACGCCAGCAACTTCGGGATCTTAGCGCTCAGGTCAAGGTCCTTTTGGTGGAAGTCCAGATCCGCACCGAAGGCGTAGTGCTTACAGCAGCTGAGCGGATACAACTCCAAGAGGCGGCACAGGTCGGTTCCGAGGCTGGATCCCTCGATGGCATGTCTGATGCCGGCCGCTTCATCAGCCAACGCCTGTCGACATTCAAGAACATCTTCGAAGTGCAGGAAAGGAACGTGGAGCTCCTGCGGCTGACGCGTAAACTCGGCGAGCAGATGGAGGGCGAGGAAGCACGAGACAGAGTGCAGAAGGAGCAAGAACAACAAGCTGAGATCACAGACTTGCGCGAGCGCCACGAGCGGCTGACGGACGAACTCAAGTCACTCACCACACAAACAAAGTCCTACATTCGTGAGCGGGACATGTTCAGGCGCATGCTTGCTCACCGCGGTCAGCTCCCTGCTGATGGCTCAGATCCGACATTCGGCGTCTCTGTCAGCGAGTCACAGGCGCCGATGACCCCGAGACAAGGGCTTGCTGGCGAGCCGCCATCCACTGCCTCACGGCAAGCTGCCGATTACTCCAAGCTTCTCAAGGACATGCAGAACCAGTATGACGCGTACCGCCACGAGTCGTCTGCAAGCATGTCAACGCTGAAATCGCAGATCGATACTCTGGCTAAGGAAAAGTCTGGTCTGCTCGGGGACCTCGCCAGAGCGAACGGGCAGGTTACTCTTGCTCAGGAAAGGTACGACATGCTGCAAGGGAACTACAACCTCTTGAAGAGCGAGATCGCCGAAATGCAGAAGAGGTCACAAGCCCTCTCGGAATCGGCCGCTCGACAAGACATTCGGACGCAACAAGTTGCCGGAGGAGCTCATAGACGCAAGGAGCCTTGCAGAGAGTATGCGCAACGAGATTGCTAATCTCAAAGCCGAGAAGGACCTTTGGAAGCGGATCGAGGAACGCCTCACCAGCGACAATCAGTCACTTAGTGAGGATCGCAACAGACTCAATAAGCTGGTTGCCACGTCACAAAGTGCCGCCAACCAAGCGGAGATCTCTGCAACGGAAGAACGAAGAAAGCTGCAATCACAACTTCAGAGCCTGGAGACAGAGCTAGCTACGACGAAGCAGAAGCTCAACGAAGAAGTCGAGGACAGCAAGAAGGCAGCTTTGAGACGAGAATACGACCAAGACCAGAGCAGATCTCGCATCGACGATTTGATGAAGAGCTGGAGCAACGTCAAAGAAGAGTTGGTGGCTGTACGCACTGTCAAGGATCAGCTAGAGATGCGTGTGGAAGAGCTCAAGATCGATCTGCGCAATGCTGAAGCCCGCGCGGAAGCGTTACAGCCACGACCGATTCCCCGAGTGGACAATGCTGCAGCGGCCCTCGAGACATCGGCCAACTCCGCTACGCGAGAACAGGAGTTGGCCGTCGAGGTCGCGGACCTGCAGAGAGATTTAGAACTCGCGCGACGCGAGCTTGACCATGCTCAGAGCCAGATCGACCAATACAAGGCAATCAGTCAAGCTGCGGAAGAAGAGCTGCAAAGCCTAAATGACACGAACGACCAATTCCGAACAGAGATGGACCGGATCACGGCAGAGAAGGACGCCAAAGTTGCTGAGCTTCAACAACGATGCGACGAGATATCTGCGGAGATGTCTCAGACAAACGAGGAGATATCAGCACTCCGAAAGTCGAACGAAGAGATCAATGCTCGAATCGAACATGAACGATCGTTGCACGAAAGCGCGCTCGTCGAAGTCAAGGACGAAGCTCTTCGATTTGAAGAGACTGCCAACTTCTACAAAGAAGACCTCAAAGCCCAAGCGGATATTGCGCAGACTGCGCAGCGGAGCTATGAGGACGAGCTCGTCAAACATGCAGAGGCTGCAAAGGCGCTTCAGAAGGTCCGTTCCGATTATACTGCGATCAAGTCAGAGATTGCGGAGTCCAAAGCAGATGCCGAAGCTGCGCGCGTCACACTTGCGCAAAGTGAAGACAGCTGGAACAGCAGGAAGGAAGACTATGAGCGCGAATTTGTTGAACTTCGACGTCGTCGTGACGACATGGAAGCGCAGAACAAAATCCTTCACCAGCAGCTCGACAGCGTGAGCACTCAAGTCACGACTTTTCAACAGTCCCGCCTTGCCTCCGGAGAGGAATTGGAGACGCTGTCAGCGGATAGCAGCATCCACAACTTGCAAGAAGTGATTCGATACTTGCGCCGCGAGAAGGAAATTGTGGACGTTCAGTACGAGTTAGCGCAGCAAGAGGGTCGGCGAGTCAAGCAGCAGCTCGACTATGCTAATTCGCAGCTCGACGATGCTCGATCGCGCTTCGAGCAGGAGCGCCAACGACAAAAGGATTCGGAAGCTTCGAATATCAGCCATAGCAAGCTCGCAGAAACCATCAACGAGCTCAACGTCTTCCGAGAAAGCAGTGTCACCTTACGGAGCGAAGCGCGACAAGCACAATCCTCACTTGCGGCGAAGACGAAGCAAGTCGATTGAGTTGCTTGCACAGATCGAGCCACTCCGTCTCTCGGTCGCCCAACTCGAGAATGCCAAAGAGCTGCTTGAGGGTGAGATGGCCCTCCTCCGGGAAGATAGGATCACTGGCAGACGAGAGCAAATACGATCCTGTCCAAGTACGACCGTATCGACCCTGCCGAACTCGAGGCTCTGAAAGAGCAGATTGCGCAATTCGAGCAGCAGCGGACGGAGTGGGAGTCAGACAAGCAGCGTCTACAGGAACAAGTCGACAAAATCCCTGAAGAGTTGCAGAAAGCGAAGGATGAGACACTGGCTGCGCAGGAAGGTCGTCGTCAAGCTCTGATTGACCAGTTCAAGAGTCGGTCCAAGGACTTATCTGGAAAGATTCGCTCAGTCAACGAGGAGAAGGACAAAGTGACGGAGCAGCTCGCTGTTTTGCAAGCTGAAGTCACAGCATTGACCATTGCGAGGGACCAAGCGACGTCACGGGCCGATGCAGCCGAGTCTGCTCTGCAACAGACTGCTCTGTGACGGAGCAGCAGTCCGCAGTACCACAGAAAGACGCCGATGAAGAAGGGCAGATTGACGAGTCTGGTTCTGGCGACAATACTGCCGCTCTGGAGGCTGCAAAGGCGGAAACTCAAGAGGCCGTTGCCAGGACCCGAAGCTTTGCAGGGCGAAGTCGTGGCATTACAGTCAAACATGTCCTTGCTCGAAAGCAGAGCCAAGGACCTAGAGCAACAGCTCGCCGATGCATCCGCTCGTACCGATAATGCTCAGACCAGTACGACATCTGCAGAGGTGGACACTGAGCAAGTCCCTCCTGCACCCAATACGTCTGAAAGTGTTTCAATGAGCGAGTCGCTGGCCGCGAAGGAAGCTGAATTGGAAGAAGCCTACAAGAAGAGGACTGAGGACGTGGATCAAAGGCTTGCCGCCGCCAAGACTCAATTGCAGAAGCGCCTCCACGACGATAGAGCGAAATATCGCGCAGAGAATGCGAAGGAAATGGAGACTGCCCTTCAGAGTCTTCGCGAGGAACACGCGCAAGAGCTTCAAAAGGTCAAGGACGAGCATGCCCAAGAGCTGGAGAATCTCAGATCCGAGCACAAGGCGGAGCTCGATAGTGTTCGAGCTCCCACGTTACAAGAGAACGGAAGCTCTTCCACTGTGACAGAGTCAGAACCGGCAGCAAAAGCGGAGCAGTCGGCTGAGGTCTCCACTGCACCATCGCAGCCCAACGATACCGGTGTCAATGCTAATAGCACCACGCCTGCTCTCAAGGCTGATTTCACGCGCGAGGATCTCAACACGTTCCTCAAGTCGAACAAGATGGCGTACGAGATCCTGAGCAGGAATATCAAGAACCATGTCGAGAAGAACGCCGAGAAGCTGAAGACAGAGCACGAAGAGGCCATGGTCAAGGTCAAGCAAGATATGGACGCGATGTGGCAACGCAAAGTAGAAGAGGAAGAGCAACGACTGGAAAAAGCTAAGAAGGACGCCATTGAGGACGAAAAGCAGAAAGCCGAGAAGGCCAAGAAAGAAGCAATCGAGATGGAGGGCAAGAGACAAGTTGTCAAGTTCAACATGATCCAGAACCGCGAACGTGCTGCCAGTGCGAAAATCTCGATCGTCGAGACTGCGGCGAAGGAAACTCCCCAGAAACCAGTCGTCGAGGTCTGGGAAGTTGCAAAGGCCGCGAAGCCGCCGATCATCGCGCCCGTCGCACCACAAAGCAAAGCGACATCCGCAAGCACGCCGGCGTCAGCTGTGCCGCCGTCTCCAGGCGGTGCGCAAAGCAATGCAACGGCGCTACCTTCTGCTGTTCCGGCAAATACCACGACCGCTACATCAGGGTCCTCAGACACTAGCAAGGCCGACGAGAGCCAGACACCATCCGGTCCGCGTGCTTCGCAAGCCAGCACACAGCCAGCGGCAGGCACTGGACCAAGCGGATCCAAGTCTGCTGTCAGTCAGGGCTCAGGCATTCCGCGGGGAGGAGGCATCCCCAGAGCTGTCGGTCGTGGCGGACGACCCGGCGCGCCCAATGGACCATCGCACGACGCGACGACCGGCAATGCTAGCCAAGGAGCAGGACAAAGGGGCGGTTTCAATGTGCGAGGCGCTCGAGGCGGCAGAGGTGGCGGCGCTGGTCAGGGCACACGGACGAGCACCGCGTCGAATGCAAGCGGCAGTTCACCCAAGGCTATGAATCCTGGAGCACAGCAGTTTGTGCCTGGATCAAAGAGACCTCGAGAGGACAGCGGAGGTGCGAGCGAAGTGAATGGCAAGCGGATCAGAGGCACGGGCGGAGGGAGTGTTTCAGGCTCGGAGGCCTGAGGGATGGCATTGCATGTATGGCATGAAGCAGAGAGAGCATCGCAAGATCGCAATATTGCCACGACGATGGACAGACACGAATATGAGAGGACAGATGACAAGGGAGAGCCTCAGTTTGACGACTGTCTCAACCTCGCTCCATGCCTTGCCGTCGTGGGTGCAACGTGCACTGATCATGTGTAATGTGGAAACGGCACCCTACAGCGGGGACAGGCCGCGTGACAGCGAAGTCGGTCGGGCACAAGCGTGGCCGAGGCGGAAGAGATGAGTACTCGTCTCAGGAACGGCCAATTTAGTGTACTGCACAGCACGACTTGCCATGTCGATGCTGAAGACACGGCTGGAGCCGACTTGGTGTGCTGGCATCTCCGTGCAGACACAGACACAGACACCAGCCGTGAACATGGCCATCGGCTACAAGAGCAGCAGACCTCTACACAGTTGAAAGAGTCAAGCCTTTCCGCCCAAGCGAGGCTGTACCGTATGGGTCGAGACTCGGTTGATGCGGCGGACTATACTGCATGATCGACAGCCAATTGACGCGCCACGGTACGCGCTTGATCTCATGACGCAGCACGACACACAAAATGCATCTTGCTCTCTCTATCCCTCCGCTCCACATCTGAAGATTCCGCCGATTCCTCCGTCATCTGCGAACTCTATATCCCTCTCTTCCTCTTCGTCGCTGCTCCCCAGCAGTTCTCGGTGCAGAATGCTTTGAAACGGAAATTTATGCTGCCGCTCTTTGTGCCGGATGCGGGTGATTCACAGATCTTGACTTACTTCGCCGTCTTGGCAGGCCAAGGACTCATGAAGGAGACGGCATAGCATAGATCATTTGTTGCTGCACTCTTCTTTTCTACCTCTGGCCGACCGTATACACAGAACATTCACATTCACTGCACAATGGCGGGCGACAAGCCTGCTCGCTGGCCGGTCAAGGCAATCTCACTTGGACTGGTGAGTCTGCGTCGAAACAAGTCCTACAACAGCGCTGACGTGCAGCAGCTCGCCGTTCAGAACGCAGCATGGGTCGTCGTACGCTTCATCCCCAGGAACGTCTGCACTAGATATCTAACAACGACAGCTCCTCCACCACTCTCGAATCATGCCTCTGGTCAATGGACACCGATACTACCCCACAACAGCTATTCTTCTCTCCGAAGTCATAAAGCTCGCCGTATCCCTCTCGATGGCCCTCTACACAATCTCGTACAAACACTCCTCTAGCACAACGACAGCCGCAGCTCTGTTCGGAAAACCCTTTGCGGTGGCATCTTCTCCTCTGATGCCTGGAAGATGGTCCTTCCCGCAATCCTCTTCACAAGCCAGAGCGCGTTTGCAATACGTGGCGGCAGGACACGTCAACGCATACGTCTTTCAGGCGGCGTTCCAGCTGAAGCTGCTGGCGGCGGCGGCGTTCAGCTTCCTCCTGCTTGGAAGGACACTCAATGGACGTAAGCTGAGCGCACTAGCGCTGATCGCAGGCAGCGTCTTCCTCGTGGTCGCGAGGATGCCGCAAGCGCCAGTGGCATTGACCCTGGCGCAATTGAGGGGCGGAGGGTGAGAAGAGTCATTGGTTCAAGAAGCGCTCGGCTACATACCAAGGCATTGAAGAGGACGCAGCGCTACATGACCCTATGCTGCAGCCTACTTTCGGCCTTTACGCCATCCTGGCTGCGAGTGCCATGTCGGGCTTGAGCAGCGTGTTCTTCGAAAAGACTCTCAAAGAGCAGAACACGGCTCGGAATGGTCCGCGGCCGTCCATGACCGTCTGGCTCAGGAATGTGCAGCTGTCTTTTCTGTCCATGCTCACCACGCTCGTCATCTCGGCACTGACCAAAGATGCTGGCCGGGTTGCCAGGATAGGCTTCTTCGCAGGCTACAATTGGGTCGTCTGGGTCCTCATCGTGCTGCAGGCTGTCGGAGGATTGCTGGTGGGAACGGTCATTGTGCAATACGGACAGCATCAAGAAGCACATCTCGAGCAGCATCGCCATTCCAGGCATCATGGCCTCGAGTGTGCTGCTCTTCGAAATGCCATTGCAACTTTCGGTATGGCGTTCGTTACGGTGTAACGACTATCTAACATGTTGCAGTACATTGCAAGCGGCACCCTCATCCTCGGCGCCACATATCTCTTGAATGCAAAAGAAGAACGACTCGCGCCAGCGCTAGTCCTCACGGACACCGAGAAGCCCAATGCCCGCAGCCTCGAGCCGGCATACTTCGACATTGAAGCGGCTAGATCCCCTCGCTCGTTGAGCGAGAAAGATGGTGGATTGTCCACATCACGACCTGGGACGCCGACAGGTGTACGGCACCATCTGCGGTCGCATTCTGGTAGGAGGAGCGATTAGAAGGAATTATGACACAGCGGCCGTGCCGGTCATGGCTTGCTCTGGAGATACACGAATGAATTGGTCACGAGCATGATACGATGGAGGGAATTCGAGCGCAAAAGATGCGCGTACGCAATGAAGGTGCCGTCGGATTAGAGCACGGTAGGTGCATCCTCGTGATGAGAACGTCGACAGCATCGCAACAAAAGTTCTCGATCCTTTGCATGTCTTCGTTCCAAACTCATTGCCTTTCGCTTTCGATCAGTTTCGCGCTGCTTTTCGCCTTCGTCTCACGTGTTCCCGTGTGCCGCCACCTCTTGAGATACCCCACCATGACCACTGTCGCAAGATGACCACTTAGCTTTGTTCATCTGAACAGATTGCCGCTGTCCCCAATTTGTTGCTGTAGACGGCCTTGCGTTCGATGTCTTGACGACGAACCTGCGACCAATTCATTTTGCTCGGGGCAATAACTGCGGCACCTGACGAGCTGTCGGCCGGACATCACCACCTCCAGCTCAAAACTCTTTTCCCCTCCTATCCTTTTAAAGACAACGAGCACCATGTCAACGCAGGCTCCGGTCATTCAAGGCATTTCCTTGGTGCGTACGACAGAGCTTCCGGACCGCATGAGAACGATCTTTTCCCTTTCCTCTCTTCAACGCCGTTCAGTCGAAATGCTTCGAACCCATCTTCAGCACAGCGGACAATTTCGTCCTAGCCGCTCCAACAGGTGCCGGGCAAGACGGTGATACTCGAGCTGGCAATCCTCAGGTTCATCAAGAGCGGGATTGCGGGCAAAGTTGTCTACCAAGCACCCACAAAATCGCTCTGCTCCGAGCGCCATCGTGACTGGAGCGACAAGTTTCGCACACTAGGCCTCACGTGTGCGGAACTCACCGGCGACTCCGACGCGTTCTCTCAGCGAGATGTTGCGAACGCGGATATCATCATCACAACACCTGAGAAGTGGGACTCGGTAACGCGGAAGTGGCACGATCATAAGAAACTCATGACCCTTGTGGAACTAATGCTGATTGACGAGGTTCACATACTCAAGGACGACCGCGGAGCGTGTCTGGAGGCAGTCGTGAGCCGGATGAAGAGTGCTGGCGGAGACGTGCGCTTCGTGGCATTGAGTGCTACCATACCCAATGCAGAGGATGTGGCGTCTTGGCTGGGGCGAGCTCACGATAGACAGCATGAGCCAGCGAGATGCGAAGTCTTTGGTGAAGGCTTCCGTCCTGTGCGGCTGGAGAGGAAAGTTATTGGCTTCAATGCAGGTGGCAACGACTTCGCCTTTGACAAGCAGCTTGATGAGCAGTGAGTCTTGTCGGTCAATACATTGCCTGACGGCTGCTGATCGCAGATAGCCTCCCTGGCATTCTCAAGGACTATTCGCAGCGCAAGCCAATCATGATTTTCTGTATGACCAGGAAGATTACTGAAGCCACTGCTGGGTTGCTCTCGGACATGTGGAAGAATACAAGACCTCAGGATCGTCCTTGGGATGGCCCGTCAAAGCCTCCCGCTGTGCAAGACACGGGCCTACAAAGTAAGCTCGAACTATGTGTTTGCAAGCATCAACACTGATTCTGCCCAAGGTTGTTTGACAGCCAGTGTAGCGTTTCATCACGCCGGTCTCAACGCCACGGACCGAGCTGTGATCGAGAAGTCTTACCTCGATGGCAGCACGAAGGTCATCTGCTGTACCTCGACGCTTGCTGTTGGTGTCAATTTACCCTGCCACATGGTCGTCATCAAGAACACGGTCGGCTATCAGGACGCTGGACCAAAGGAGTACTCGGATCTCGAGATCATGCAAATGCTCGGTCGTGCTGGCAGACCACAGTTTGATAGGTCCGCCGTGGCCATCATCTTGACGAGAATGGAGAAGGTGGCGAAGTATGAGAAGATGACTTCAGGCCAGGAGGTGCTTGAAAGCCGGTATGAAGCGTCTTTTCCTCTCTCGAGATCGGGTCTAACGTAGCGTAGTCTTCACCTCAACCTCATCGACCATCTAGTGAGCCATTTTCATTCGGTCTCACTGGATATAGCTGATTGCTGCAGAATGCTGAGAGTCGGACTTGGCACAATCCACAACAAGCAGTCAGCGCGATCATGGCTCGAGAGCACGTTCCTTCATGTACGATATCGCAGAAACCCTTCTCACTATGGATTCGAAGGAGATCGTGGCATCATTGAAGCAGTCGATGCTAGCATCGGGCTTCTCGACGACCATGATCTCGTCACGAATGGCTCTTCACTTAGATCAACTGGCTTTGGCGAGGCCATGGCGCGTTACTGCGTGCAGTTTGAGTCCATGAAGTTGCTCATGGGCGTCAATGTCAAAGCGAAGATATCTGAGATTGTCTGTCCGAACTTACATTCCTTCTGCTCTGCTGATGTCACTTGCAGCTTGCAGCACTGGCTCAAGCCGTGGAGTTCAAGAGCATCAGATTCCGCGCCGGCGAGAAACCCATGTTCAAAGAGATCAACTCTAGTCCTTTCATGAAGTTCCCCATCAAAGTCGATTTAGCATTGCCAGCGCACAAAGTTTCGCTTATAGTACAAGCTGCGTTGGGCTCGATCACCGTTCACAGCGACAAGCGCTACGCAGTGCACAGACAGCAATACCTGATCGACCAAGGCTTCATCTTCCAACACATACATCGCTTGGTAAGGTGCTACATCGACTGTCAACTCCATCTTGAGGACTCCGTCGCAGCTCGCAATGCGCTAGAGCTTGCGCGCAGTCTCGGGTGCGCGGGCATGGGACGACTCTCCACTGCAGCTCACGCAGCTAGAAGGCATTGGACCTGTTGCTGCTCGCAAGCTCGTCGATGCTGGTGTGCGGACAATCGAAGACCTTGAGACATTGGAGTCGTACAAGCTCGATGGCATCTTGAGCAAGAATCCACCGCTTTGGAGTGAATCTGCTAGCTAAGGTCAAGAGCTATCCGAAATTGACCGTTACGTTAAGGAAGATTGGCAAGCATGTCTGTAACCTCCGCATCTGGGAGGCGGCGCGCTGACGAATCATAGCGAATCAACAATGATGCTGTGGAAATGACCATCAGCGCTGACATCGGCTTCTTGAACGAAACTCTGCCCATGGTGTTTGCTCACAAGAGCGTCGCGGTCTGCATGCTCGCCGAGACTTCAAACGGCCGCAAGGTCTACTTCGCAAAGATTAGGTACATACTCCGAACATGGCCAGAGCTAGAGACTGACACTTCTAGTGCTCAGAAGATTGGAAAGGGCGAGCGAATCACATTTGTGGCAAAGCTTCAGGAGTCCAGTCAGCTGATCAATTTGCGATGATATTGGTATGTCTCTTGCATATTATGGCCGACTTGGACTGATAGTCTGCAGCTGGAACGCTCAAACATGCCACATTGGATCATGGTGTGCCGCAGTCCGAGTTCCCGCGAACGACAGTGCAGGTCGAACGACAGAATAGCCATGGCTCAGCGCATCTCAATGGGCGTGTGGACGCAGTCCGAGGCACGACACGGAGCACAGCCCACAGAGAGGACTTTGATGACAGCGACCTCGACGATCGCGCTCTCAGCAATGCTCTGGAGGACGGTGCTGCCAAAGGTATTGCTGAGTCTGAGTTCGACGTTGACGACGAAGGCTTCGAGGACATCGACGAGGTGACGTCCAAGCCACCCGCAAGCCACCTCTCCGGCACTGGAAAGCCGCGCACAGCAGCCGCCGCAGTCACTCCATCCTCGAGCTCGAAAACCACTGTGGCATCGACCTTTAGCACGACCGCGTCAAGGAGCGATTGGCAGCCGAAACGACTCCGCAATGGCAAATGGGCCTGCAACCATCCCTGCAAGAACAAGAGAACGTGCAAGCACATGTGTTGCCGCGATGGACTTGATCAGCCACCAAAACCTCCAAAGGCCGCTGCAAGTACCTCCGGGGCATCGACTTCAGTCACTATGAAGAAGACGACGCTGCATGCCGGGGACTCCGGCAATAACAAGCTTACGAGCATGATTGGTTTCGAAAAGAATCGCAAGGACGACAGTCGTGCTGGTGATGAAAAGCCGCGGTCGCTGAAGCGTACGCGAAGTCCTTCAACGACCTATGGTGACAACGATGACTTCGGTGAGCTCGACCTTGAAAACGTCAACCTCGGAGGCGACGCGCGGTTCCCTAGTACCATTGAAGAAGTGCGACCGTCTTCGAGTAGAATGCCAAGAGCGACGAGTGATGGTCGTAGCTGGCACAGGCCGATGCAGAGCAAGCTCAGCGCCAGCACCAGCGCCAGCGCCTCTTCCCTTGGAAGGCGCAACGTGCAAGAAGTAGACCTCAGCAGCGAGAGAGACGAGCTGGCAGACTCGGAAGAATGGTCTGCCGCTCCGTACAGGTCTCGCTATGCCATGTCCACAGCCGACATCGCACCCATGACCAACAAGCATGGCCTAAGTACTGTTACAGACGTCGCGCTCATGTTATCTTCGAAAACGATTCAAGCATTATCGGCGCCTGCGCACAAAAGTCGCCCAGTCGAAAAGGTTGTTGCCGAACGTGGTAGCTATGGACGGCTGCAGGAGCGGCACATGTCGTCAGCTACCATTTCATCATACGTGGACAGCTTGCATGAGGCGACGAACGCTGTTCATCCATCGCATGGGACGAACCGCGACGAGGACTTTGATTCGCTCGACTTGCAATACCGCGATAACGAAGGTTTGCGATGCGACGACGGGGATCAAGAAGCCTTTGCCGACGACTCAACTCCTTTTCACGATTTTGATAAATGTGAGAGCATCACGGATCATCGAGACCAAAAACAGCAGTCAGATCATTCTCTCGAGCATTCCGTGGCTGGTGTTCGACCCGATCGCGCACAGCCAGCATCAGCAGGCAAGGGCTTCCACGACTTCTCGTCGTCACTCCGTGGGACATGTGCAACGGGTGCCTCGAAGGCAATGCCGCAGTCTGGCATTCCACCGTCTGGCAGGTCGCGTTCCGCACATGAAGCGCAGCAAAGCATGACAAGTCCTCCATCGACGAGCGTTCCCTTTGCGGGAGAGAAGCACGGAGACTTGGTAGCAGACGCCGATTCGGCCTTGATCGATGATGACGAGCTTCTGCGCGAGTGGGGCGCTTATGTCGAGTTCGTGTGAAGTTGCATCTTCTCCTACGTTGATATGGCTGTGGCTTCAATCCTGGTCTGGCTTCGACGTCGAGATAGTGACTTTCCCTGCTGACGGCGTTTCGCAGGATTTGCTATGAGATGTTGCTTGTGTGCTCAACATGCTGTAGACACTTCACAACATGTAGAACTAGCAATGTGCAGATTTGTGTCCGGGCCAGCGTTTCCCGAAGTCCTGGCGGCGCGTATCGTGCATGACGTGACCAGGTAAGATGCAAGCCTCCCCGCAGATTCGCGGTCGTGATCCATGCTGCAAGTCATGCACCCGAAGGTCCCTTGCCGGTACCCGTCGTAGATAGTCCATGTCACCATTCGAAGGACAGCACTTCATCGATTCGTCGTGCCTGCCCCGACTCCTCCACCACCTTTCACCAGCTCTCTAAGCGCTCTTCTCTCCTCCTCACGGACACCAATAACCACGCCGGCCCCAATGTGCCTGACCCTTCTCTTTCCTCCACCGTACAGGACCTCTCCAACACCGATCCGCGCGCCAGGCGCCACGATCTCGCCCTCGCCTACACGACACCTCGCGCCTACGACCGCACCAGCGCCTACATGCGCCGCGACGGCAACCTCTGCGCCATCGCCGATTTTGGCGCCGGTGTCAACGCGGGAGAGGGGATGGACAGAGACATTGGACCCTATGCTTGTCGTTTGTTGAGCCATGTCTGCTTTCGGTGCGTCCTGGTTGGTGGAAACGGCAGGAGACTGTACAGGATTGCCTGATCCACCGATCTCTGCCCGCTCCCACACGATCGTCCCCGCGCCGATGACGATTGGTGCATGAGCTGCGTTCAGGATGGCGAAGGGGTGGATGATGGCGCCGTCGCCGATTGTGATTGGGTGGGTTCCTTGCAGGGTGGCGCGGGGGGAGAGGGTCGCTGTTGAGGAGAGTGTGAGCTGGGGAAGTTGCGTGGAGCTTGTGGAGGTGTGGAATTTGGACATTATGCTAGCATGTCTGTCACCGCGCAACTGAACTCTCAAATTACAGGGGGCAGCTCAGTATTGAGGAGAGCTGCGAAGATATCATCAAATATGGGAGGCTCGAATGCATGATTTTTTTGCGCTCAGATCACGAGCAATTGCTTATAGAAATGATTCCCTGCATTGATTGCGATCTCGACGACTGATTGCATATTCGCCAATATTACCATACTACATTGAGTTTCAGAGACAGCTAACAACACGTAAAGAGAGTGGTCAAAGCGTCCGTGATGTCGGCTCATCTCAAAACGGAAATGGCTTTGCCTCGGCAGATGTCCCGCACCTCAGCATCATTGGCATCCTGCGGGACGGTTGAGTGAGATTCATCTACTTCGATAGTATATACGAGGGCCACTGCACTTGAGCAAGTCGTCTGGACTGTTGACCTCACATCTTGAGGCGACAACTCGGCAATAAAACGAGGCACGCGACACCAGGAACGAGCCGAAAGGTCCACGGAATCGCACTCCGACTGAGCCCGTCCGGCCACGCCCGAGCCTAGAAGTACGGCAATTGCGCTGTATATACTCGGTCTGACGCAGGTTCCTCGATTCTCAAACGGCCTCCTTCTCAACCTCGCCGGACTTAACTCTGTATCGACTACGTAGCTCAGCATGGCCACCAACGGCATGGATGGCGGAGAGGCTCCTCCGAAGATCGATACCGACATCATCACGCTCACCAGATTCTTGACTGAGGAGCAGACGAAGCACAAAGAGGCCACTGGAGACTTCACGTGGGTGTTCATGCCAATTCAGCATGCTCATATGATTGACGAATGCAGCTTACTATGCCACGCCCTCTCCTTCTCGTTCAAAAGCATCGCATACTATATCAGGAGAGCGTCACTACTTCACGTGAGTTCCGCTCTGATCACCACGAAGCAAGCTGATGGCACAGCTTTCCGGCCTTGCAGGATCCTCGAACATGACGGGTGACGACCAGAAGAAGCTCGATGTTATCGGCAACGACATCTTTATCGCCGCCATGAAGTCGTCTGGCAGGGTCAAGGTCATTGTCTCGGAAGAGGAGGACGAGATCATTCCATGCCCCGACTCACCTCACGCTCGCTACGCCGTCGCTTGCGATCCGATCGACGGCAGCTCGAACCTCGACGCCGGTGTCTCCGTCGGAACCATCTTCGGCATCTTCAAGCTTGCGGAGGGATCAAAGGGCACGAAGGAGGAGCTGCTGGTGCCTGGAACTGAGCTAGTGGCGGCTGGTTTCACAATGTACGGTGCATCGACACAGCTGGTCATCACGATGAAGGGTGGCAGCGTCAACGGCTTCACAATGGACAACGCCCTCGGCGAATTCATCCTCACACATCCGGATATGAAGATGCCGAAGAAGAGGGCAATCTACAGCGTCAATGAGGGCAACTCGCTGTACTGGGAGGAACCGGTGAAGGAGTACGTCAACAGCTTGAAGTACCCCGCGGAAGGGAGCGGAGGCAAGCCGTACAGCGGGCGCTACATCGGCAGCATGGTTGCGGACGCGTACAGGACGCTCCTGTATGGAGGCATCTTCGCGTATCCGGCCGACAAGAAGAGTCCGAAGGGGAAGTTGCGCATTTTGTACGAGTGCGCGCCAATGGCCATGGTCTTCGAAAACGGTAAGCTCTGGCGATGTTGCTAATCGGCTTGTACTGACACGTCGCAGCTGGCGGTCAAGCGGTGAACAGCAAGATGCAGCGCATGCTGACAGTGATTCCTGAGTCTATTCACGATCGGTCGGGAATCTTCTTGGGCAGCTATGACGAGGTGCAGAAGGTGATTGATGTCCATGCCAAGCACGGCGTGAAGGCCTCTTGATGTATCATAAATTCAGATCCTATAGTGCCTGTCACGAATGCGACATTATCTCTGAGACTCATCACAGTAACCCCAAATGAGACCTTGCTCCAGAATAGACGGTGGCCCGTGCTTCGTATTGCAACGTCATGCTTCCAGAGACGAAACGCATGCCTGGATTTCTGAATGCACAGCAGCGTGCGAGAATCCGCCTCGTAACGAGTTCCATACTCACACCAATCCGCTCACTTCACTGTGATCGCGGAAAAGCACATACTGCCAGCGGTCAACGCGCATGCGGCCGGGCAGAATAACGATTTTGCGCTGAGCAGGCACGGACATGTCGCGCCTGGACGCAGGACAAGAGCAGACACGCTGGCGAGACATACGTTAAAGCCTGAGCAACGACAACATACAGACACTTCCCATCCTCTGAGATTCCCCGTCTCTTGCTGGCGACGCGCTAGCGTCACCTCGCCGCCACAATGCTCGAAGGTCTCGTATCCAATCTGCTCAACCGAGTGTTGGGCATGTACGTGCGCAACTTCGACCCGAAGCAACTCAGCATAGGCATATGGTCGGGCGATGTGAAATTGCGAAATCTCGAACTGCGACGCGAGGCCCTTGACCAGCTCAAATTACCTCTCAACGTTATCGAAGGACACCTTGGAACTCTCACACTGAGCATACCATGGTCGAACTTGCGAGGGAAGCCCGTCAAGGTCAACATAGAAGATGTCTTCATTCTCGCGGCGCCGAAGGAGGATGCAGAGTACGATGCGGAGGAAGAGGAACGACGAGCGCAGGCGCTCAAAATGGAGAAGCTGGAGAGTGCTGAATTGCTGAAGGAGAGGAATACCGAAGGCTTGAGCAAGGAGGAGGCACAGAAGCAGCAGAGCTTCACGGCGAGCCTGACGACTGCCATCATCGATAACTTGCAGATCTCAGTGCAGAACATACACGTCAGATACGAGGACTCCATATCTGCGCCAGGACATCCTTTCGCAGCGGGCGTGACACTCAAGGACTTCAGCGCTGTCAGTACTGACGAGGAATGGAAGCCGACGTTCATTCAGAGCACCAGTGGATCGACGCACAAGCTGGCCAAGCTGGGCGCATTTGCGGTGTACTGGGACACGGACACGAAATTGCTTGTGAAACCGCAGAGCGGCGGCGACACCTTGGCAGCCGCGGAAGATCTGAGCCATGATGACCTGTTGGATCGCTTCCGCAGTCTTATAGTGCAGTCGGAAGAAGCACTCGGTGATCACCAGTTCATTCTCAAGCCCGTCAGTGGTCAAGCCGGCGTGGAGATTGACAAGAGTGGCAAGACTGACAGGCCCCACATCAACACGCGGGTCTTCTTCGATGAGCTCGGTTTCGTGCTCGACGAAGACCAATATCGAGACGCCCTCATGCTTGTGGATCTCTTCCATTACTTCATTCGACATCAAGAGTACAAGAAGCTCCAGCCCAAGTCCTCGCCAAAGGAAGATCCGAAGGCGTGGCTTCTTTTCGCCGGCAAAGCAGTTCTCGACCGTATCCATGACAGAAATCGTCGCTGGACGTGGGCATACTTCAAGGAGAGGCGAGATGACCGACTCAGATATATCACTCTATTCAAAAAGCGAAAGCGGGAAGAGACGCTGTCCGCAACGGAAACGAGTGAGCTCAAGCAGCTCGAGGAGAAGCTCTCGTACGAAGACCTTCGTTTCTGGCGGTCGCTTGCTAGAAATCAGCTCCGCAAAGAAAACGTCGGCGTGAAGAAGGCTCCTGCCAAGCAAAGCTGGAGTTCATGGGTATGGGGCGCGAAGAAAGAAGAGGAGACCCCTGACGATACGCAAATGTCAGAGGAACAGCGCAAAGAGCTCTACTCCGCCATCGACTGGGACGAGAAGAAAGCACTTGCTGAATCGGTCGACCTGCCCAGAGAGACGGTGAAGATGCAGGCACACCTGAGTCTTAAGACTGGAAGCTTCACCTTGAAACGTGATCCACATGGCAAAGCAGACCAGATATTGCGGCTCCTGTTCGATTCTTTCAGTACGAATTTGCTACAAAGACCAGACTCGCTGCTTGCGCAGGTAAGTCTTCAGGGCATGCGATTGTACGACGGTACGACCGAAGGCAGCCTATTCCCGCAGATCATCAAGATCAAGGATGCGCCCGAAGAAGCGCGTGATCGTGTGGAAGACGTCACAGACATGTCTGAAAGCGAGATCAGCGCCATGAAGCTGGACGGCGGTGACCATGAAGCGAAGGCAGAAAAGGCATTTTTCGCATTGTCTTTCGAGCAGAATCCACTCGACGGACATGCTGACTCGGCACTGCGGCTCAAGCTTAAAGGTATGGAGATTGTCTACAATCCGAAGTTCTTAGTCGAGGTCGCCAAATTCTTCAAGCCGCCGGAGCGTCACATGGAGTCTATCGGTGCTTTGATGGAGACGGCTGGCGCAACGGTCGAGGGGATCCGCAAACAGACTCGCGCCGGACTGGAGTTTGCACTCGAAGAACACAAAACTGTAGATGCTCAGCTCGACATACAAGCTCCTTTGATCATTATTCCAGACTCCGTCACTCAGAAAAGCAGTCTCTGCCTCATTCTTGACGCCGGTCATGCCAGCGTTGCGAGTGAGCTTGTCTCGAAAGACACAATTCGCGAGGTGCAAGCCAAACAGAAGCAGAAATATACGGAAGAAGACTACGAGAACCTGGAGCGACTGATGTACGACAAATTCACGCTCAAACTTGAATCTACGCAACTGCTCATCGGACCGTCGATAGAGGCAACGAGAGCGCAGCTCAGTGCTGACAGCGATGCCAAGAATCTGCATCTCATCGACCGCATCAACATGGACTTCCTGGTGGAGATATGTATCGTGCCTAAAGGATCGAATCTCACCAAATTCCGCATAACGGGCAAGCTACCCGTCTTGCATGCTTCGATCTCAGACTCGAAATACAAGAATCTCATGCGCTTACTAGAGGTTGCCATACCGAAGTTTGACGGCGATCCGGTCACCAAGGAGGTGACGAATGGCGCACAAGGACCATCAAACCTGAAGAAACCTGCAAGCACTGCGAAAGACGATACCATCATCTCAAGACCGCGGTCCAAGTCTTTTCAATACTCGGCCATGGAACATGATTTGGTGCTTGACGATAACGATGATGAGCACGTGGTGTTCTCCGATGCTCAGTCGGGAGAAGATCCCTCTGATGTCTCGATACATCAACGCAATTTTGAGTTCAAGTTCGTCGTGGAGAAGCTGCAAGGATCTCTGTATAGATCGGACTCTGAGGATAAAAAGGATGATCAGCTACTTGCAGAGCTGATCGCTGAGGGATTTGCGCTCGATTTCTACCAACGTGCATTCGACATGGTTGCCGAGCTGAGTCTGAAAACACTTGTCCTCGAGGACCACGTAGAGGAGAGCGCTACTCCAGAGTTCAAGAACATCGTATCGTCGGAGGATACATCAGACACCTCGCATGACGCTGATGACCTCTTCAAGCTCAAATTCGTCAAGGTCAATCCGGACTCGCCCGAATTTATGAATGTCTACGAGGGCATCGCCACAAACCTCCAAGTTGCAGTCTCAACAATAAATTTAATTGTGACGAGAAAGACACTGCTAACACTGCTGGACTTCGTCCTCGTCACATTCACCAATCCAGATGCGAGCCCCGATGCGGCTGAAGATCAGAAGAGCATTGCGGCTGACGCAACAGAAGAGGCCGCCAACAGTCCTCCAGTAAACTCTGATCGAATCCGTATCCGCGCTGAGTTGAAGACTATTTCTATCATTCTGAACAATGATGGCATACGGCTTGCCACTCTGACTTTGAGCACGGCGACGGTGGCGTTGATGCTCATGGGCAAGACCATGCGCGTTGGAGCCAAACTCGGCAATATGACATTGGTGGATGACATCAATCAGGGCGCCGCGGAAGACTCATCCTTGAGGCAGTTACTCACCATACAAGGCGATGAGCTGGCAGATTTCTCGTACGAGACCTTTGATGCCGCTTCGGAGGTGTATCCAGGCCATGATTCGGCGGTCAAGCTCAAGTCCGGCTCCATCAAGGTCAACTTCATGACAGAGCCATTCCGGAAAATCATGGACTTTGGTGTCAAATTCGGCAAGATGCAAGCCATCTTCAATGCTGCTCGTCAAGCAGCTGCGAACCAAGCCAACCAGATTCAAGAAAGAGCCAATCGCATGCACTTTGATATTTTGATCAGGACGCCGATCGTGGTGTTTCCCCGGATAGTCGTTGGCGACAAACCACAACGAGACATACTCACAGCGTACCTGGGAGAAATCTATGCCAACAACAAATTTGTACCCTTGGACGATAGTGAGCAGTCTGAGACGTCAAACCAGCTGACAGCAGGCATTCGAAATGTACGCTTGACATCATTGCTACATTACAACGACAATCAGTCTGAGGAATTGGAGCTCATTGACAAGGTCGACCTTGGCTTCGATGTCAATTACGTCGAGCACAAGCCCGGTCTGAAGCGACCCGACCTGGAGGTAACGGGTACTCTATCCGACATCAATCTGCGCATGAGCTCTCAGCAGCTCAAACTCTTGCTAGAGGTTTCCAAGTCGGTACCTGCCGCATTCGCTGCGGACGCGGATGGAGATGTCGCCGAGGAGGTTCGTGAGGAGCTGCCGACCGCTAAGGTGGATGCCGCGAAGGCTGTGTCAACAGCTGATGGGAAGCCCGGCGATGCGGAGAATGTCGTGCATCTCGGACCAGAGCTGGGTACGGACGCCGACAAGTGGACCAAGATCGATCTTGTCTTCAAGGCGGGCGCGATTGCGCTCGAGTTGCTGCAGGACGTGCCTGATTCGCCGATTGGGGATTTGGAGTCCGCCAGCCTATCCAAGTTTTCGCTGAATCAGACCAATGTAAAATTGCGCATGATCAGCGATGGCTCAATGGAGTCTGAGCTGCTCATCGAGTCCTTCACGATCCGCGACACGAGGAAGAAAGAGAGCAACAAGTTCCGCAAGATCATGTCTCTCATCAACAATGACATCAAGCAGCAGTTTATGGCGAATGTCACGATCTCTGGTGGCAACGAGCCGAACATGCTTGTCATTCTGACAGTCGACAGCCCACGCCTGATCCTTGCCCTGGAATACTTATTTGCGCTGCAGACATTTACCAATCAAGGACTGGCCGTCGATGACAACTCGCGTGTAGAAGACATTCTTGACGAGTCGGTCACTGAGCACTCGGAAAGCGATGCTGGATCCGGACCGAAGGTCTTGAAGCAGGACGGCGAAACGAGTGAAAAGAAGACAGCAAGCGAGCCTGGGATGGCCATGTCGTTCCGCGTCAGCATGATTGCAGCACAAGTCGTGTTCCTCGCCAATCCTGCAATCACAAGCTCCGAAGCTGTCGTCCTGGGCATGAAGCAGGTCGTTGTTGCAAAGCAACATGCGACGACATTGCAGGTCGAAGAGGTCGGCATGTTCCTGTGTCGGATGGACAAATTCGAGACCAGCCGCCTCCGAGTTCTCGATGACTTCAGCATTGCAACCTCGCTCGATATGCGCTCGACCGGGGCGAGCGCTTCATTGACCAATATCCACGTCGACATCGAGCCTCTTGTACTCAGATTGTCACTGCGAGATATTCTCCTAGTCATGCAGATTGTGGCGAAGGCCTCTGAACTGTCCGGTTCGACCGAGGAATCTTCTGGCGTTGGCACAAAGCGATCTGATGTGTCGAAGAAGACCAAGCAGATTGAGGCGCAGACTGCCCGAAGCACTCATAGGAGAACTGCGTCGACCTATCAATCGAAGACGGTGCAATCTATCAAGACTCAGAAGACGAAAAAGCCAGATCAAATTGCTCAGGCCGAAGGTTCGACCATTCTCAAGCGAGAGGAGATGAGCATTGCCCTTGGAGGCATCAGGGTCGTTTTGATCGGCGATGCGCACGAGCTGCCCATGCTCGATTGGAGCGTGAAGTCTTTCAATATCGATGTACGAGACTGGTCTGGCGCTATGAGCGCCGACATGTCCACCGACATGTTCATCAACATATACAACTTCTCAAAGTCGTCCTGGGAGCCACTAATCGAGCCATGGACGCTCGGCTTCCACATGTCTCGAGCTCAAGGACAACTTGCGATTGATCTGTTCTCGCGCAAGTCTCTGGAGATCAGTCTGACATCGGCCAGCATTGCTCTAGCTTCGAACTCCTTTCAATTCCTGTCCGGTGACGAGGATGTCCTCTCGAAGCCCAGAGGCTCAGACGCACCCTACCGCATCCGCAACTACACTGGCTTCAACGTCAATGTGTGGGCCCACGTTGACAAAGGACCAGAAGGTGCAGCTGCCAAGATCGACGAAGGGCAAGAAGTGCCGTGGCGATTCGAAGATCCTACCACCACCAGAGAGACGCTTGCGCCCGAAGGTGCGGGTGGCAGCCTTGGCATCGTCCTTGAAGGCAGCGGCTTCGATAGTATCGAGCGCATCGCGGTCAGTCGGGAAGGCGAGAAGATCTACAATCTCAGTCCACGCAAGGACAAGGTCATGCACCGTCTGCTTGTCGAAGTTAAGCTCGGCGATGACAGGGTCAAGTACATCACTTTTCGGTCACCCCTGCTTGTCGAGAATCACACTCATGTGCCAATCGAGCTTGGCATCTACAGTCCAGATCAGGGACTGTGCCAATCGAGCTTGGCATCTACAGTCCAGATCAGGGACATTTGCTCAAGATCGAGAAGATACTGCCGGGGCATTCGAGACCAAGTCCAGTAGGAGCTGCGTTCATGCACTCCATGGTCATTCGACCTGATCAAGGATTCGGCTACACATGGTCCAACGAGCGATTGCACTGGAAGGACGTTGTTCGGAAACCGACACGGACCATTACGTGTCATGGCGAACACGACGACTCCTCGCCGCCATTCTACTTCCAAATGAATGCCGTTTTCGATCGAAACGACCCGCTGGTCGCGGTCTATCCTTATATGCGGGTTAAGCTTTCTGCGCCCATCGAGTTGCAGAATCTGCTTCCTTATGATTTCAAATACCGCATCTACGACAAGAACACCAAGAAAGATTGGTCAAACTTTCTGCGCAAGGGCGGTATAAGCCCCGTCCATGTGGTCAATCTGTCGCATCTGTTACTCTTGAGCGTTGACCTCCAAGACACTCCTTTCAAGCAGAGTGAGTTCGCCGTGATCAATTGTCCGGACCGAGAGTTCTCCCGAGAGAAGACATTGGTGATCAAGGGACGAACACGACTTGACATTGCATCTGGGCGTGCATTACTTCAACGTCCCAGACACGGGCGGATCCTTCAAGATAACCGTCTACAGTCCCTATGTCTTGCTCAACAGGACTGGTCTGGAGTTGGACATTCGTAGCAAGGCGTTCCTTGGCGCCGCAAGAGCGGCCGCGGGGTCAAGGAATCTTCAAGGACAGCGCGCTGGACGCCGGTCGAGCACAGCCTTTCATGTTCTCGTACCACAACGATGATCGAAAGAACAGAGCACTGATAAAAGTGGGTGAGTCGCAATGGAGCAAGCCGCAGAGTCTGGAAGCCATCGGCAGCACATACAATGTTGGATTGCAGTCGTCCAACGGCAAGGCAGAGATGCAGGTGGGGAGTGACTGTCGCCCAAGGCGAAGGCAAGGTAAGTGTGTCGAGACGTGTTTCTGATAAAGCTGACATTCTGCAGTACAATCTATGCAAGGTCATAACTATCACGCCACGCTACGTGCTCAAGAACAAGATCGGCGAGGACATCAATATCAGGGAACCCGGCTCTTCGGACGTTACAACCATCAAAGAGGGCGCCCTCCTACCGCTTCGGTTCCTGCGACAGCTTACAGGGCAACAGCTATCGTTATGTTTCCCAGGCCTCAACAATCAATGGTCATCTCCGTTCTTCATTTCAAACGTCGGCAATGTCCACGTCAAGCTTGCCAAAGACAAGAAGAGCCAGCAATTGATCAAGATCGAAACGCTCCTGGAGGGCGCGACGCTGTTCAATTCACATGAGCCTTAGCACTGGCCCTTCTCAATTCGAAACGAAAGCGACGTGGAGTTCTATTTCTACCAAGCGAATCCAAACGTGGACGAGGATGAAGAGGACCGTGGCTCAGGCTGGCGCCCAATTCGCTATCGTCTACCTGCTCGCAGTATTATGCCATACGCATGGGACTACCCAGCTTCAAAGAACAAGGACATGATCCTCAATGTTAGAGGCAAGGAACGCGTCGTCAAGCTTGCTGAGATCGGACAACAGCTGCCCATGCGCCTGCCGCCGGGTGAAGACGGTCGACAGAAGGTTCTCGATGTTGACGTTGTCGCGGACGGCCCTCGACAGACCCTGATTCTGTCGAACTTCAAGCAGTCTCAAAGCCTGTATAAGATCAAGACTGGTCGATCGACACAATCTTCGGCTCAACAATCTACGATTGGGTTTGAAATCAAAGAACAGGATTCCGAAGTCACGCTCAGAGCTCAAATGCGATTCGCAGGCATTGGCATATCGCTTGTCAACACTCAGCTGAGAGAGCTCCTATACGTCACATTTCGCGAGATCGACTTCAAGTACAACGAGTCGAAGCTGTATCAGACAATCAGCCTGACCACCAAATGGATACAGATCGACAATCAATTGTACGGAGGCATTTTTCCCATCCTACTCTATCCTTCAGTCGTGCCAAAGACCGGCAAGGAGATGGAAGCGCATCCAATCCTCCATGCCGCAGTCACGCGAGTCAAGGACGACTCATACGGTGTGCTTTACATCAAGTATGCCACTGTCCTGCTTCAGCAATTGACATTTGAAGTTGACGAGGACTTCATCTTTGCTCTTCTAGACTTTGCCAAGGTCCCAGGCGCTAGCTGGTCAGGTGAGAAGGAAGGCAAGCTCTGCGACGAGACACTCGAACTGCCAGAGCCTGCAAAAGATGATGGCGGACAGGACGTGTACTTCGAACTGCTGCATCTACAGCCTGTCCAAATCGACATCTCATTCGTCCGAACAGAGCGAATCAACGCAGAGGACACCATGGCTGTCGACAGTCCCTTGATGTTCGCCGTCAACGTGCTCACCATGTCTCTTGGCAACGTCAATGATGCACCGCTGAGGTACAACGCGCTCATGTTGGAGAATGCAAGGACTTCCCCGGCGGCGCTGATGGCCAACATCCAGAATCATTACACACAGGAAAGCTTGCGGCAAGTGCACATCGTCCTTGGTTCTGCTGATTTCCTCGGCAATCCGGTCGGGTTGTTCAACAACATCAGCTCCGGCTTCGCAGATATATTCTATGAGCCATACCAAGGTGCTGTGTTGACGGATCGGCCGCAGGATTTGGGCATTGGCATCGCCAAGGGTGCATCGAGTTTCGTGAAGAAGTCGATATTCGGCTTCTCGGACAGCTTCTCAAAATTCACTGGTAGCGTGGGCAAGGGCCTCGCTGCAGCCACTTTGGACAAGGAGTATCAGGCCGAGCGACGCATGACAAGGTCACGGAACAGGCCGAAACATGCACTCTATGGCATTACCGCCGGCGGCAATGCATTCGCCAACAGTCTTGCGAGCGGCATCGGCGGCCTAGCAAGGCATCCTTTGGAAGGAGCGGAGAAAGAGGGCCTGCAAGGATTTGTCAAAGGCGTTGGCAAAGGCTTCTTGGGACTCGGCACGAAGCCCTTTATCGGCGCGCTAGATCTCGCTTCAAACCTGGCAGAAGGCGTGCGGAACACAACCACGGTCTTCGACCAAGAAGGACTCGATCGAGTACGTCTGACACGTTTCATCGGCCAGGACGGCATCGTCAGGCCGTACTCCCAGCGAGAAGCACTAGGTCAGTTCTGGCTCAAGACTCTCGACAACGGCAAATACTTCAACGAGAACTATATCGCTCATCTCGAACTGCCTGGGAAGGACATGCTGGTCATGTTAACATATAACGGCATCATGCTTGTCCGAATCAAGAAGCTGCAGACAGAGTGGGACGTACCATTGAACGACATTCAAAAAATCACGAAAGAGCGCACGGGCATCAACATCACGCTGAAGGAAGGGCGAAACGGACCATTTATACCGGTGCAAGACGAAGGGCAGAGGAACTTCTTCTACAAGCAGATTGCTGTCGCGGTACAGAGTTTCAACGAGAAGTGGGCGGCCAAAGGTTGAAAGCGAATGGACGGTCAATGAGGCACTTGCAATTGTTTTGATGATTGATGATTCCCACACGTAGGTTTGTAACATATCCTTTAATGAAACGCCACCTCGAGAGGATGATGCCGCGAGCCTTGACATCTAGCTACTTCTCATTCCCCACGTCCGCGCCATGGCCGCTCGATTGCGCCCTACTGCGCTGATGCGCCTGGCATGATCTGTTTGTGACGAACTCCGTGCGTGCTTTCGGAAATCTGCAGCAGCTTTCACGACCTCGTCGCACCTGCTTCATCGCCGGCGAATAGCGCGCATCGACGCCTGTGTATGGTGCACGCGTTCCTCGCCGTCTGAATCGTCCTGCATAGGTGCCCACTCTCTGTTCGCTTGTCCAGCAATGCTGTGCTCATTTCTGCTTCGATGGCCCTTTCATGTTGGGATACATCCTGCCAAGATGGTAGTTGATGGTATTCTTCTTTCCGGTTTGCGCACGCTGCATCAATTCAGCATTCACTCCTCAGTGCAGCTAGGTCATTACGCACGGGTGTGTCCATGCAAGTCCTCAACTGCTCCTCCAAGATCAGACATCCCGCCGTTCCAACCCCAGATGACGCCCAGCAGCCTGATGACAAATGGTGAGCGCATTTCGATGGGTCTGAGGTCGGATGCCTACCCAGCATAGATGTCATAAGTCCAATGCAAGGATTATCGCTTGTGGCATTCGGTCTGCGCACGCGCAGCTTGGGTATTGGTGGCAGACGGGGCGCCGTCTGCAGCTTCGGCACGCCTTTTGGCGGCGGCATCGTGAGAGCAACTCCAGACGCTGAGCGAGACGGAGAATCGAATTGTCGTGTGGAGGTTCGCCGCGAAACTATGGCACAAATATACTGTACTATCAAGATGCGATCACAAAATCGATATCGAAGCACGGGCCATGCTATCACGTGCCATCTTGGCGTAGTTGCGCCGGAGACTTTTGTTTATGATGATCTGCAGACATCGCGGTGAATCGCGACTTCGCAAGATCACCGGCATGGAAGTTTAATCGGCATTGCTAGCATTTCGACCAGCAGCATCGCGCCCTCGCCATGTCAACAGATTTGATGACAACGCCGTCGCGCAAGATTCCTCTCACTTCAGCACATCTTCGCACCCCTCTGCGATCTTCGCCCCGAAGGCGAGGCACTCCTGTTCGGCTCGATGCGACGCCAATACCATGCTTTCAAGCGCCCGAACAAAGGTTCAGTACCTCCGTAGCAATCGCAAGTCCCGCACGAGCAGAAGTCTTCCAACCTCAAGCTACTGTCTTACGAAAATATCACGCCTGGGAGCGACAGCCGCGCACTGGACCCGACAAGCTACGCAAGATTTGGAAGCGCTTCGACGCGCAGACTGCGCGAGTGGTGGCAAAGATCTCCGCCGATCACGACTCCTTGAAGGAGGAGGAGCCGCCGGCGAGCGCGGGAAAGGTAGCGAAAAGGCTGTGCTTGACGGATGAGGTCCTGCCGAAGATGATGGACACTCCACAAACGAGGGACAACAAGGGCAGGCGGTGGAGGGGCGTCGCGAAGACGTGGGATCGAAGAAAGAGTGGATTGCCGCACAAAGCGCCGGCGGCGAATCAGCCACAGCGGCGACAATCCGCGCATAAGACGGACGTGAAGCCGACTTCCGACATTAACGGGTTAGCGGACCTGTCAGGCTCGGAAGAGTGCTGCATTGCGACGACGCATACCGAGCTCAGTGCGCGGGACTTCGATGTCGCGCTCAAGCATGCTGGAGATGCACATAGGACGTCAGACGATGACTTCGACAGTGATACATCAAGTGCTCCAGATTGCAGTAGAGGACTTGATGTTCAGCGGCAATCTGTTGCATCTGTTGCGGCTCCAGAATTCGGCAAAGGGCATGCGCACCCGCAACCAGACCGCGATGCTTCGCCGATCGACGAGCAGACCAATGTCAGCGACTACCACTTGTCACCAGCACATCAGGCCGAGAACTTGTCAACGGTGGATGAGAGCAGCATTAGACAGACGCCCACTGGCGCGGAAAATCACCAGTCTGAAGACTGCAGCAGTGCTGATGGAGAGGGACTACAGGACTGCCATGCACATCACCATGGACTAGAGATTGACCAGCCCGCGGATCGATCTACCTGGATCGGACACGAATGGTCGTACAGACATCAGCCCACTGAAGATTTTGAGATCCCTGGGACGGCTGTCGAGGATATGTCGGCGCCGAGACAACATCACGAAGCCGTAGTTGCAGATCCCACAGAAGTGTCGGACCTTGCGGTCGAGGCATGCGAGGCCATGCAAGGGACCCTGCTCAGTCCTAGGGGGAACGTCAGAGACAGCCTGGCGGCCCTGTCTCCGTATATGTCCGAGACTGCTCAAATGTCGCCGGCGCTACACAATGGAGTGATCGAGGAATCTGACGCCGGCGACAGAGTTACTTGGCCTCTGCGCCTTGATCCGGATAGCGTTCTGATCGCTGGATTCAATGGTCAGGATATTCAGGATGTCGACCTCCGGGCCGTTCAGGGAGTAGCGGAGAGCGCGATTGATGTCGCATCAGATGAAAGCGATTCAACATACCGGACAAGCTATGACAGCGACGGGGCCATCATTGCCGAAGATGATGAGATTCTTTCACCGCAGGTCCATGACTGTCAGGGTCACATCGACAGCGATCTTGCGACAGAAACTACTCAAGTGCTTCTCAACGATCAAATCAACTGCGACCTGCAAATACAAACAGCAAACGATGCAGACGAGACTGACATGCTGAGAGCGTTTTCTCGACCGTGCCAAAGCTTCCAAGGCAGCAAAGATCGAGGCTATGAATCATGTTTTCAACAGGCGAGACTCTGACATGATCAAAACTGCACTGGCGTCTCCTGGCAAAGCTCAAAGTGAAGGCGAAACGGCCAACACGGACACCGGCGAGATCGCAACTCTCACGGATGTTATAACTCCCACTACAGACTCTTCCAATCCAGCGAGCGAACGTCAATCGTCCCCACCAAACATAGGTAGTCGTCGAAGCACACGGAGCTGTATCAGAAAAGATGAGACGTGCTCCGCGTCTGCGATCACCGTACAACGAAAAGCGAACGGCGACAGAATGGTGATCAAGAAAAGCGAGGCGCAAGAACTCAGTCTGTTGACCAGAAACAATACGCGTAAGAACAAAGGAGGAGCTTTATCAGTTTATGCCAGACTCGCGGAGCTTCGATCACAGGCGATGCTCAAGAGCCATGAGCAGGAATGCGTTCAAGGAGCTGCAGATCGGCGAGGGGTGCGCTGGCCGGAGGAGTTGGTCTCGGGGTACCAGGATGCTCGCGACGCCACCACACACGAAGCGAGCGACGGCCGGAGACAAGCCACTTCATCAGCATTGATCAATCCTAGAAGAGCCAGACCAAGAGGAACGCCAGTGAAGCCAAGTGCACGCGCTTCAGTCGTGGTGACAGAGGTCAGCAGTGGTGTCTCTGAAGAGTTGGCTTCGCAGTTGCAGCCGCAAGCGACTCAGGACCAGGAAGCGATCAGAGAGACTACGATATCTGGCTTGCGCAAAGCTCGCATACCAACGCCGGCTCGTAAGCGCGTCGTTGCAGACGCCACGCATAACAGAGACAACAAAGAGAATCGTCCACCGCCTCCGCCGAAGATGCAAAAGCTAAATCACGTTGGAATACCTCAAAAGATGGCGGCGACTGCGCAAAACGCTTCCGAGGGCGATAAGAAGACGGTGGCATTGCCCAGGCGACTCAGCTCCATACCCGCTCCTGTCGAGCGCCGAACTCGTGTGGTAAGGAGGGAGGTTACCAAGTAGTTTGATCTAGATACCCATTGTGCAGCAACCTCATCCAAAACGCAAATCTTGGATTGTGAGTCTCCCTATCGTGGCAAGGTGTGGTCCTGTGTGCCCGAAGTCATGGTCAAGCATTTAGCCAACCCTCAAATGATCGTCAAGCCGACAATGGCATGATCAAATTGGATCCCGGCCGAGCATGCCCGGTGCCCCCCGAGCCGAATTTGATGGACTGGTGTTTTGACATCTCCTTATGCCACATTGGATGACACTCAGCACAGATTCTTCCGTCCGTCGTAAGGAGCGAGCCTGTTCTGACGGGCGCATAGCAGAATTGGCAGTGCTTGCTCCAGTCTTCGTTGCCACCTTTCCTTCCGCCTCTGGCGGGCTTCATGTCCGCGCTAGGGGCTGGAGAGTCCCGCGCAACATTATGCTGTTGCGGCAGCTGCAATGCAAGCGTCACAGGCTCAGCACGTATTGTGGTCTCCTTGATGTTGTCGATTGCTCGTTTTGCTTCCGCATAAGGCGCAACGCCCTTGCTGATGCTCTCCATGACTCTGCTGACATCGCTTGCGATGGTTATTGTCACAGGCTGGTGATAGTTCTTGCCTTTTTTCCATGAGCCACTAGTCTCCTTGATCGACTTGAGCTCTTCCCCTGTACGGACGACGAGGAAGGACATCTTCACTTGACGCGCGCCGGGCGCGTACTCGAGAATCGCATGGCGCGGGAGAAGGAAGCGATCACCTGCGCTCGCGGCGAATTCGACGACCAGACCGGTGGTCTCGAGCCGAGGAGCAACGAAGGGAGCCTTGGGTTTTGGTGCAGGAACTTGCTGCCAACCGATGGTCTGGTGCATCTGTCCCTGAGGACCATTCTGTGACTGTCGAGGCTCGAGTGGTGGCATAGCTCGGATCGGGACAGATGCTGGACCCGAGGACGGGCCTGCGGCAGCTGGCTTCGCCACTGGCGCGCCACGCTGCTGCTGCAAAAGGACAGTGAGTTCGTCAATGTGCTTCTGAAACTCTTTGAGCTGCTCCGGGTTCGCACTGCCCGAGGCAACGACTTTCATGAGTGCCTTGAGATCTGCATCTTGCGAAGCTCGTTGAGCGAGCATCTGAATGACTGGATCTTGTGCGGGCTTCGCCAGTTGTGGCTGTTGTGGAAGCTGCGATTGTGCCTGAGGTACTGACGTGGGAGTAGCATGCCCTTGTGTCTGAGCTGGGTATGACGACTGCGACGATGGCGTATATGGTTGCGGCGGGGCTTGGGCTGTGGTATGAATTGGATGCAATTGCGAAGATCCTGGTGCTGCTAGATAGCCTGCGTGACCTTTCGCTGTCGAAGAGGCACTGGTGCCGGTCGCCGAATATTGCATGGCATGGGAAGGTAAGGTTTGTGCCTGCACATCACGGATTGCATAGATCGTGGCGTCGAAGACATGCGGTTCGACGGCGATGAGACATGGCCCAACCCGCATCATCGATTCCTTGGGTGGATTCTTCGCCAGCTCTGCAGGATCCTTCTTCTTCGAAGGCTTCGTCCAATATCGTCGGAGAATGCAGTCTGTCAACCATTTCTGTTTCGATTGTCGCAACGAGAGTGATAGAACACCGCTATAGAATGTTTAGCATATGACCGGCGAAGGGTTGAATGACACTACTGACCTCTCGGCGACGGTCTGCAAGGGAACATGCTCCGTGGGAACGTGTCTCTCGTGCACAGGCAGTTTGTTGCCGTCACTAATCTTGAAGGGCAATGGCTCTTTCACGGGCTCAGGCGATCGCGCCACCTTCGCTGGCCGTGCTGGCGAGGAGAGGACAGGGGACGACTTTCGACGTTCGCTGGAGGCTCACGATGCCTCGTGGACATTCGACGCTTCTCAGACATGCTCGCCGTCACGTTGACTTGGACTTGAGGAGGTCACGTCGCGCGCAAAGACGCGTAGATGACGCCAAGAATCGTGAACCACATGTCTTGGCGCGACTTCAGGAGCACTACCTTATCTATGGCGAGGATTCTTGCTGGAAAATGCCGCCCTTTCGCCTCGAACTTTTTGCACATGAGCTTGACCCTTATTTGTGAAGAGTCGTTGACATGCGTATTCCGAAATGATGGTTGCCTAAGCAGTTGCACACCTTTCTTCATCTAAGATGTGAATGAAGCATTATGCGCGGGAGATATTATCAAGAACATCATGACTTCAGTACACAAATTTAGTAAAACATTGCTGCTATGGGGTGTCGGCGGCATAGTCATCAGCTATAGCGCACTGATTGCTGTGTTAATCATTCCTGCCGTCCAAACATTGTAGGACAAATGTTCATACATATACAACTCTAGCTCATGTCTCAGTGGTTTGTACGGGAATATCTTCCACACCGCCAAGTGGACAAACCTCGACGATGCGTCAATTTGGGGTTTCGAGAGTATGTTGATAGAACTTTGCAATCCGAAGCCTATGGCTGAAGCCTACAGAGGCACAAGTGGTGCCATTCACAATAGAGACGCCGGACCGTGAGGTTCTCTATGCTTGGCATATTCTACCCCATAAGCAGTACAAGGAGAACGCTGCCGAGCTAAGACAGGCTTCGGAAGAGCCTGCATCGAGTTCGCGGAGGTCTGCTCGAGCTCTCGAGCTACTACGTGACACTCAAAGTCGATTAATTATCAGCTGTACGTTCTGGCATGTTACACATCTCTTTCGCTAATCGATGATAGTCCACGGGGTGAGAGATGCAATATAGGCTGATAACACAAGCTGAGACAACGCAGAATACCGGCCATCTTGCGCAAGCACAACGACCAGCACACTACAAAGCTCTCCTCGACACCGATCCGGATAACACTCACATCCTGGCCGTAGACTACCGCGGCTTCGGTCTCTCTACTGGCGCCCCATCCGAAGCAGGACTCATCACAGACGGCATCGCCACAGTCAACTGGGCTCTCGAAAAGGCCGGCGTTTCACCAGAGCGCATGGTCCTCGTCGGCAACAGTCTCGGCACGGGCGTAGCGACAGCAACGATGGAGCACTTCGCAGTGCACGCATCGCCGCCTGTACCTATACGTGCGCTTGTTCTGCTGTCTGGCTTTGCGAACATACCCACTTTGATGAAGACTTACATGATTGGTGGCGTGGTGCCTGTGCTATCGCCATTAAACACGTATCCGGATCTGCAGAAGTGGATTGGCGAGCACGTAGTCGATACGTGGGACTCTGCACGTCGTCTAACGAGTATTGCTAAGAGTGGGTCGAAATTCAATCTCGTCTTGGTGCATGCAAGGGACGATTGGGATATCGTGTGGAAACATTCTGTCTTGCTGTACCACGCTGTTGTTGACCAATGGGTGGGTAGATATGACGAGTGTCGTGCAGCGACGGGGAAGGACGACGATGAGTATCAGGCTGCAGAGTATGAGACGGGTACGGTCCGCAAGCACCTGTTTGATCATGGCGGTGAGTTGCTTCTGGCTTACATTTATGTTCGCGCTGACTCGTGTAGGTCATCGAAAGCTCATCACATATCACGATGTTGCCCGTATAGTTCATGACACATTTTAGAATCCCATGGGAACACAAGACACTCAAGCTCGAAGATGGCGGCGCCATGCATATCACTTCACGCATTCAGGGGCTTCACAATCAAGGTCATCTTGGCCATGATGTTGCCGACTTCCAGTGCTGAATATGATATGCTGGTTCCACCATGTGGTGCGCACGAGTTGAATCGATAACAAAGTCTTAGATCAATAACGTCCCCGTGTCTTGAACTGCTGGTTCCACTTTCGCCTCAAGACAACATGGTGTTCTCACACCTGTCTCGGCCAGGGATGGAATGTCCGACCTATGCATTCCATCCACCAGCAGTCACCACCAACAAGCTAGGATTGGTGATCTTCAGCGATCCAGAGACATCGACCTGGCCCGCCTCCGTAACATCGTCATACTGGAAGGTGTATCCGATACCGTATCCCTCATTCTGGTGCACGTTATGAGCGTAATAGTTGAAAGGTGCCGAATTGTAGAATGAGCCCACGCCCGTTGGCTGCGTAGTGCCGCTGAGAATCGTGCCGCGTTGGAAGGCAGCACAGAGGATGGCGACAATCTCCTTGTGCACGTCGTTGTCGCCGCTCTGGATGGAGAATGGACCGGTGTTGCAGCTCAGGATGTCAGCGGACGAGGGTGCGCTGTAACCGCGGTTGTCGCCCCTCCGCTGCAGGTCATGAAGTTGTTCGCAACTTTGCATTGTATAGCGCCAGCCGCAGCGTATATCGTCAAAGGCTTGGAGCTATACTGCGAGAAGACTTTGCTGACGTAACTTTCGTAAAGACCGTTGAAGGCGGCGCTCTTGCCGGGCACGGAGAGGTAGGATGCGGGCGAGAGCACTCGGACGAGGGCGCCATTATTGTAGACGCACATGTCGCCCCACGACGGATTGCCATTGTATTGCGAAACCAACTTCATGTTATTGCAGACCTGTGTGACGGCGTCTTTGTTGAGGCCATCCACGACTTGGAAGCCGCTTGGAGAAGTGACGTTGAGTCCTATCGGAAGGCCGACCATGTCCACGGCTGAGGGATTGACGAAGAGCTGGGTAGTCGTCGTGGTGAATTCGGCAAAACCAAAGTTGACGGCAGCATTTGGGTCCACTGGGTTCGTGACAGAAGGCTCGACTAGAGCGTTGCCTGGGCTGATGAAGAATTGGATGCTTGACGGCGCGAAGTAGATCCGTGCGCCTGCCATCGGGCCCTGTATTCCGCTGAGCTGGAATCAGGTCACGGGACTTACACGATGACTTACAGGGACAGTGACGGTTTTGGACGATCCGTAGCCACCGATAGGAATAGAAATGAGATTCTGAGCAATCGATCATTCTTGCCATCGCCGCTATTGGTTGGTGCATACAACTGAGACTGAGCATTGACAAAGACGAACTTGGTTCCTTGCATGCCAAAGATATAGGCATTCATAGCAGTACTCCCTGGCAAGTTGTTCTTGAGTTGCACTTGGAGGCTAGTCGCTGTATCCATATGGAAGCTGGGTCCAGTCTGATCGGAAGAATTCAGTGTATTGACGGAGGTAATGATGATATCAGAAGGGCCTCCAGGCGATACCACGATGGGAGAAGCCAAGGCCTTGGAGGCGAACAAGAGCATGCCCATGTAGGCGAAGTGGAAGCTAACGAGCATGATTTGAGCTGCTTTCGTCAAGGACGATCTGAGACTTTCTTGAGGATTGGAAGCGATTGCTGATGGGACGGTCATGGTGCGAGGCAGTCTCTTTTTATATTCGAACCGATTCCCAAGATCATCATACCGCCGAGTACATTTTGCTCCACCGTCATCGCCGCAGAAGTACTTGAGCAACTCACAGCGTCGCATCCGGGGCTGGAGTCTTTCAGTCCACGCATCACATGAGGTATTTTCCAATTTGATGCAGTTCACAGCGAGAAGCCAGCCGCGATGCACGTCTCGATGAAGTGCCTAGCACGCCGATGAAGCCGCGAGGGAAGTAGCTCAATGCCTGATCCTTGTTCAAGGTTTGTCACCACCATCGAAGTCTGTTGCCCCGCGCAGTAGTCTGCCATTCGAAGCGTGAAGGCTCACCGATACAAGAGACCAGTTTCGCGAGACTGGCTTCCCTCGCCCGCGATCTGGATCCGTGTTATGTTTAGCGTGCATCATACACATGCTCTTCCTTCTAGTACATCTCATCATGTCCCGTGAATGCATGATTTTCATTGTGGAGCTGGGACGAAATATAGCAATCCATAGCGGAGAGCTAGTTCTAGCGTTCATTCGCATACTTCTCGCTTCATGCTCGTAACCTCCGAACGGGGCTTTTGCAGACTGTGCTGAGTCCGGGGTAGGGCACAACAGGGCAATGAGCTGGCAGATCGTCAACCAGATGAGCTTGCTTGATAAAACGGGAAGCGCGAGGAGCAAACAAGGAGAGGGTGGGGTGGATAGACGTATGGGACGGATATCTTGCCAGGTGCGGACGAGAGAGGGCCAAGTCATGCTGCAGCGAGATACATAGAGACTATCAGCCCAGAGACTGGTGCTGGATGATGTTCTGTGATAGCTTCATGATCACGATGGCTGCTTTCCGCCTTGTAATTGTCACGTTTTCTTATGCGGATCAGCCACTGGCAAAGCGTTAAAGACTCAATGACACTTGCGCTTCTGATCAAGGAAAGCAACAGCCATGACAGCTGCAGATCTTAGTGATGAACAGCGGCATTCTCCACGACAATGAAGAGGTGAGGAAGTTGACAGCGTTCGTTGATGTAATAAGCTTCGTGGGGGCGCGGCCCGCGAGGACGACGATCAGGAGCATAGCCGCCTCACTACCAGAATACACTACTAACTTAGTAGCGCTGATTCTCAGTCTCCGTGGACTAGGATGCAATGTTCCTGGAGGCGTCCCTGATACCATGCGAAGACATAGTTACATCCTGGAGATCGTGCCATGACATCAAGCACCGAGAGGAAGTTCACAGCGGCACACTACGTGACTTCGCCGGGTGCTTGTGCAAAATGCCGCATCACAACATCAACAAGAAGACAGGAAGAAGAAAGCAACTGCGTCGTACCTCGCAGTTCCCGGAAGATTCGTGTAGAATGAGCGATGCATCCTCGATCGAGCTTGAATGCAGACTCTCACGACTCGATGACGGGGTTCGAGCGGGAGTATGAATACCTTCAGACATAAAAGGCCGACGGTATGACCATTGGCAAAGCCTCCATATTTCATCTTTGAGCTGCTTCTTCGATTGCAACATGGTTGGACTACTCCCTCAAGCTTTGATCTCCGCTCTTGCACTTGGTGCCCTTGCAGCACCAGCTGCTGACCAGCTCGCCAACTGCAAATCGGTCCACATCATCTTGGCCCGTGGCACCGACAATGATCCCAACACCGACGCTTTGAGAGGCATCGCCAGCCAAGTCCAGCAGCATCTCGATGCGGGGTACACGAGCGACGTCGTCGAGCTGGACTATCCCGCCTCTGAGGGCGAGAACGGAAGCCCCACCTACCCAGCCTCGATTCAGCAGGGCCAGACAGCTCTGACCAACGACATTGCATACTATGCCAGTGGCTGCGGATACTCGAAGATCGTTCTCATCGGCTACTCTCAGGTGAGTAATGCGGATTGCCATAAGCACAAGCTGACACTGAATTCAGGGCGCTCAAGTCATTGGCAACGTGCTTTGTGGCGCCACGGACGAGGGGCTGGGCATTACCCCTACGCAGCCGCTGGCCGCCAAGTATCAGCATGCCAGTATGTCTCATGATCTCACAGGCGGTAATTCTGTTGACCACAGCAGTCTGGGCATCTGTCTGGCTCGGAGACCCTGCTCACAATCCTAACCAACCGTGGAATGTGGGTGCTGGCAGTAACGGAACTCACGGCGTTGGCGTAAGTCCCCTGACCTCCCACAGGCTCAAGCTGTTCCCCGGGACCCTGCTCACGTTCGACCAGGCCTACTCTCGCTCTGATAGCTATGCATGCGACTGGGTGACTGGCCGTCTCAACAGCTATTGCAGTCAAGGGGATCGCTACTGCGACAGCAAGGGCGCTGTGCCGCCAGGACAAGATCCCACCACCATCCACGAGCAGGAGATCGGGACTTGGGCGAGCCAAGCCGCGCAATACATCATTTCTCGGGTGAATTGAGAGCTGCATCTACTCACCAGGTGCACTTCGCGAGTGGGCGATGGTCTATGTCTTTCATGTCTCGTCATCTTTGATATTTCTTTGAGCTCTCGTGGCCAGAGTATGCTCGTCCGCTCGTTAGATTACTCAGCAATCAAACATATGCCTGGTACTTGATAAAGCAGCAGTGGGAGCAGAGCGTCCGTAGCGCGATGCAGACGCCTGACATTGATCGGGCCGATGATCGTGCCTTCTAGTCCGAACAGCCTGAAAGTGGGCCGCGATGAGAGCATTCTCGCATTCTGACCATTAGGTATTGGCTATCTCGCTGTGCTCACTTTGAGCCTCTCGAACACGCTATAGCATGACAAGCGATGCTTCTCGGCATCCGTCGGATCGTGGTCATCGCGGCGCTGCGACGATACACGCAGTCTGGATATGGATGAGGCATGCTCGCCTCGCGCGAGAAGCGAAACTCATTCAAACAACTACGTCAGCGGCTACATCTCCATATCGCCGCATCGGAGCGTTCACTTCAAGATGTAGAGCATTCGGTGTCTTCGTTGGACGTTGTGGGCAGGAGGTGGTTGTTTGCTCGGAGGCTCTCACTTGCCGCGCGATGCCGCTGATCCCGGGAGCTTTCTCGGAGGGTCTATAGGTATATAACTCCAGCATTCAGCATGTAACTCGCTCGAAACGGCTTCGTGCGAGCTCGCACATAATCTGCCCTCGTCCTCATAATCAATAATACCGTTAGCACACCTCGCATCGTGATTCAGCCGCAACGACTCAACGAGCCACTGTGACTGCACCACCGGCAAGACGAGCTCAAATCCCTACACATGCAAGAAGCAATGACCTCCATCCTCCCCACCAAGCAGTCCCGCCACGTGTTCCATCTCAAAAACTCCAAGCCCTTCTTCTCCTCCGAGAATGGCTCACTTCAACGCGGCACCGCGGCAGAATTCCCAATCCTGTCGAACCTCTCCATGAAGCGTCTCGTGCTCGGGCCGGGCGCCATCCGCGAGCCGCACTGGCACGCGAACTGCAACGAGCTCACGTACTGTCTCAGCGGCAAAGTCCTTGTGACTATACTCGACACCGGAGACGACTTCAGCAATCTCACCCTCACCGAAGGACAGATGGTCCACATCAACAGCGGTGCACTGCACCACATCGAGGAGATTGGCGGCGAGGGCGCCGAGCTCATCATCGTCTTCTCGAGCGAGCACCCAAAGGACTTTGCGCTGCAAGCCAGCTTCGGGGCCATGACCGATGCCGTGCTCGGCAATACTTACGATGGACCTTCGTCAGGATGGACGAATATCAAGCGTGACACTAAAGAGCACTACATCGTCAAGCGCGAGGGTAAGGCGAACGTGCCCGACACTGCGCACCTCCCCAACAAGAACAAGTTCGACGTTGAAGAGCTCAACCCGCAGGACGGCGGCCCCGGCGTGGGATCGGCGAAGAAGGCCCGTCTCAACGTCTGGGGTGCACTCAAGAATCTCAGTATGCCTCTCTACGACCACACAGACACCGCATACTAACGGATGACAGGCATGTATAGCCTCCGCGTTGAGGAGGAGGGTATGCGCGAGCCGCACTGGCATCCGCAAACAGCCGAGATGGGTTACGTGAACAAGGGTCGCGCGCGCATGTCCATCCTCGACCCGGACGGCAGCGTCGACACCTACACGCTGGCTCCCGGCGACATGTACTTCATTCCCAAGGCGTACCCGCATCAGATCGAGGTGCTCGACGGAGAAGACATCCACTTCCTGATCTTCTTCGATATGCCGAGCCCGCTCGATATCGGGTATAGGACGAGTGCAACGGCGCTGTCGAGGGAGGTCATGGCGGCAACGTTCGGGATCAGGGAGGGAATGCTGCCGCCGTTTCCGAGGACCGTGGCGGATCCATTGTTGGTCAAGAAGATCAATCCGCTTGACCCCCGTCAAATGAGAGATTGCGAGAGGCAAAAGAGGGCAGGGATCTGGTTAAGCATCGAAAGGCATTTGGCACTCGGCACCCTGATGGAAGCAATTTCTTCGTGATTGGAATTGCTGGCGGAATTGGTCACAGCGGTCTCTACTTTGTAATATGCTCTGACTATCAAAAATATGTATCGGGAATCGCGATATCACATACCCAGAGATGCGCGATCCATCGTCTCGGACCATGCTGAGCTGAGGAGACGTACGAATGAGACAATTGAACCTCGTCGTTCTATGAGCATGGCGAGTGCTTAAGACTATATGGACTTGTGAGTAGAATGGCCGATTGTCATTGAGCGAAGGACAAGCAGGTCCCCAGGGCAACGTTGGAGTGGGATCTGTAGGTGAGCGACGAGATCATATTGAAGGATTTGGAAGAGCAACAGGTATAGTAGACGCTGTAAGTGGATCCGCCCGAGCTGTGATGTATCTTACATTCGATATGGGTGTTATATCTATTGGTGAAGCGCTGAAGCCCACCGCTGCGATTCATCTTATCATTAATTCATGACCTCTCTGCGCAACACATTGACTGCTACCCGGGTCAGCACGTCCGAGACCAGATGTTGAAAGCATCCTGTTCATGGCGCAGAACTCGGTGTAGCGTTCGAGACAATCCAGTGTCCCAGAATGCCCTGGAATGCTGACATAGCCAATGTTCGGGCCTCGCTGAAACTCCGTCCAAGGCATGAGCTAGACGCGAAAGAGCGACTTGACATGAATTCTACAACGGCTTCATGCCGAAGCATCCTCCGGATCCTGGTCAGTTGCAGTCTCAGTATCCATCCAGCCTCGACACATCTCGACCGCCTTCGTCCAGATCCGGTACATCCTAGCACTCTCTTTCTTGGTCACATTCGGCTTGAACAGCTTCCGTCCTTCTTGATTGATGTGCTTGAGCTCATCGAAAGAGCCCCAAAGTCCCACGGCAAGACCAGCGGCGATGGCCGAGCCGAGGGCCGTAGTCTCCATCATCTTCGGCCGGTCGACGGGTATGCCAAGGATGTTGGCCTGCGTCTGCATGCACAAGTCCGACGAGCTCATGCCGCCGTCCACTGCGAGCTCCGCAAGCTTCTTCTCGCTGTCCTTTTCCATGGCGTCGAGGATGGCTTTGCTCTGATAGCACACGGCTTCCAGCGTCGCTCTAGCGATGTGCCCACGCTGGGTATGCTGCGTGATGCCGAAGATCGTCCCTTTCGCATCGTCGATCCAGTACGGCGCGAACAGTCCGCTGAACGCCGTGACGAAGACACAGCCGCCGTTGTCGTCGACGGTGCTTGCTAAGTCTGTGATCTCGTGGGACGACTCTGCCAAACCCATGTTTTTGATCAGGAATTTGACGGCGCTCCCTGCTACAGCGATGCTGCCTTCGAGGGCGTACGCGACGCCGAACTTTTCGCCAAAGTCGTAGCCTACGGTCGCCAGCAAGCCGTGCTTGGAGATCTTTGGCTTATTGCCCAATGTTCATCAAAAGGAAGCAGCCGGTGCCGTAGGTGTTCTTGGCGCTGCCTTCCTCGTACGCCGTCTGCCCGAACGAGTGCTGCGCTCTGGTCCCCAAGCACGCCTGTGATCTTGATTCCTTTCAGCTGTCCGATGGCGAACTTGCCGTAAGCTTCCGCATGAGACGATGCGACGATCTTCGGCAGCTTGAGCTTCTTGGTATCCAGCTCGAAGAAGCCGAGAAGCTCCTCGTCGTATTTCCTCCTCGTGCAGGTTCATGAACATCGTCCGGCTTGCGTTGGTCGTGTCTGTGACGAAGACTCCATTGTCCTTCTTTCCACCAGTGAGGTTGTACAATAGCCATGTATCGACAGTTCCGAACGCTAGACGCCCTTTCTCATACGTCTCCTTGACTTCCTTGACATTCTGCAGCAGCCACAGCAACTTCACGGCGCTCGGATATGTGCTCAACGGCAGCCCGCACTTCTCCTGCAGATCGGCCGCGCCCTTCCTCTCCTTCAGCTCACGCACCAACGCCGTCGTCCGCGTGTCCGGCAGGCTATCGCATTTCCGATCGCTGCTCCGGTCTCCCAGTCCCACACGACTGTCGTCTCTCGCTGGTTCGTGACGCCGATTGCGACGATTTCGTGGATATCATGGCCTTGCGATGTGAACTCCTTGCAGGCTTCTTCGATGCATGTTTCCACAGAGGACAGAAGCTCGGCGGGGTCGTGCTCGTGCCACCCCGAGTTTTTGTGGATTTGCTCGAACTCGAGCTGGTGCTGCGCCACGGGTTCGCCGGAGAGAGTGAAGATTATGAACCGAGCGGAGGTCGTGCCGGCGTCTATGGCGCCTATGTATTGTTTTGAGGGCGCCATACGGAGATATGCGCAGTGGACGGGAGGGGTGTTTGTGTTGTAGCAACGAGCTGTTTGATGGGTGACGTAGCTTCGGCAGTTGTCGGTACGCAAATTCCAATGGCATGATCTGCACGAGGTAGTGTGTACAGTGTCGAGCTTCCATGTGCACAATAGCTACAGACTGGGTTGTGTAGTGACAATATGCATCCATTGCTTTGTTCTACTTCACGACGCGATAACATCCCTACTCATCATCCTCCGACTTCTTGCTCTTCTTGCCCTTCTTCGGCTTCTTCTCCGTCGCGGTCAACTCCCTCACGTGGTCAGCTGTGTTGGAGCTCGTGCCGATGCGATCCGCGATCTGGCCACGCCCAATCAAGGAGACGACGATGCTGGCACCGACGATGAAGGTGAGGATGAAGCGATAGGAGCTGTAACCACGGTGGAGTCCAGCCACGCGTGGTCGCGCTGCTGTCGACGGTGTAAAGCAGGTTGAAAGCAAGGAACTGCGTGATGAGGGCGTATTCAACCGGCATGAGGATGGTCGGCCAAGCGACTGCGGGTGCGACGATGCCGATAGCGTAGCGCGGGATAGCCGTGCTTGCCGCCGTAGCCGGCCCATTCAAGTCCCCAGTGAATCGCTCCAAGGAAGGAAATGATCTGGTCAGATTAGCACTGACGATCGAGGACATGAGCCTGAACATACAACGGCACCATAGCCGACTTGCAGAGGCTCGAGAACGTGCAGCATCAGCTCAGCTGTTCGCCTCGCTGACGAGTATGCCCCCATTGTGGATCTCAACGGCGCAGTAAACAGTTCCCAGCGATGTTGCCAAGTAAGGCACGACACCGGCCAAGCCAATGTTAAGGGCCTCCTTGGGGGACAGTATCGAGAGCGAAGGTCTCTTTGATGATTTTCTGGCATTGCATTAGCACGTGCATTCAATCGGGCGCTGCAAGTGTAGGCATACGAGAATCATGCTTGATGCCAGCCATCATGTCAATCTCCTCCTCTTTGGCTTGTGGTCCCAGCTCTCCTAGGACAGGATGCATGCTTGAGCCTAGCGTGACTTCGTTTGGATGCGGCACGAGCGGCTTCTCCGCGAAGTGAGCTTCTTTGCCGGAGCTTTGTGTAGTTCCCTGGCACAGCAGTCGCATAGCTGCGGACAAGAGCTGTATTGGCTTGTCTGAATGCAACGAGCGCAACGGGACTGATCTGCTTTGCGGAGGTCGCATTCATGGACGATTTGAGAACCATTTGATGCTTAGCACTGTTGTGCAGAGGTCGAGCTGCGCGTAGCGATGCATGTTGTTGAAAGGGTCGCAGGAGCGCCCTGGCCGATGTTGGGCGCAATCATGGTGGCTGCAGTCATCAGAAACTTCTCACTGGTCTCATGTTATCGTGTATACCTGTGCTGCCTCCACAAACGCCTTGAGAGTGGAGAGGTCTGCTGTAGTGGTTGCCAATGGCTCGTGTGAAGTTGAGCTCGGAAACGTCAGGGAGCGGGAGATGCCGAACGCCAAGCATACTGTAATTACTTGCAGTAGGTGGCTTCAGCTCATCATAATTCCTATATAAAAGCATGGCATACAAGTAAAGTCTCATGAGCTCGCAGGCGTTCTTTTCTGCCAACAGTCGAGCACATAGCCCTGCTCGAGTCCGGCCACGATCCTCTTGGTGCGACACGCTTCAGATCATCCTTCGAAACATTACCTCGACAAACACAACGCGTAACGCTTTCATGTCAACCAGTCTAGCTCAGTCGGACGTGCATGGAAAATGTCCAGAGGATGTGCTGATCAGTCCTGCAACAGTGTCCTGGTCTCGAGAGTGGCGCAATAGCACCATTCATGCATTTGTCTTGTATCGCGATGGAAGCTCGCCTGGCTGATTGACGTCTCATGACTTTGTCCCCACCGTATGTACTCTAGCGAGAGATCTGTTGCAGTGAGGCTCCGCCGCTACGGAGTAGAGAGAGCTTGTCCTCTTAGAGTTGTCGTCTACGAGGCTTCGCTTATGCGGCGCAAGTCATCCGGACGTCATATCAGGTGTACCACCAGGCCTAGTCCAGCACCGTAATCTCTTTTGCATTCTGCCGACACGTCCATAAATTCAAGCATACACGAGCAGATGTCATGGTCGTGACTGCTCGAAAGCACTGCAGCTGTAGTCACCGCTGCGATGGACCCCGTACGAGGCTGCGAAACAACCTGGACCCTCAGTGTTGTGATGTATCTCGGTGATCCGCATTCAGCTTTAGCGCCGAAATGGGTCAGCAAATGGTAATCATCGCGACTGCGGTCGCTGAAGATTGTCAACGACGCCAGATATCAGTCGCCACCGCGACGCGAAGAGTTCTCGAGACTCCTCGTCCTCCGTGGCCGTCGTGACCGGTCAGCTCACGCCATCATGTCTGACTACTTCTCCTCGAACGACAACGGGCAGGGTCGCGATGGGTCACAGGCCGATCCGCCGACGATTCATCTGACCGTGGACCAGCCGGCTGGAGGTGGAATCCCTCTGACCCCTCTGAGATCGACCACGTCCAAACCCGAACCCAGTCAAACCGTCGCCAACGGTCGTCCTCGCAGTTGCAGCGGCCCACCAGCGTCGGTATTCGTCGTCTTACGTCCTCGAGGAATGTCGGCTACACGAACATCCCTGAGGCCATCGAAGAGGAGCGAAGTGGCCGACGACGGAGCCTCTCAGCACCACAACGACCTCAGGGCGCGCTGCAGCGACGAGATCCGCCACACCATCCTTCGGCGGTCAATGTCCCCAAGGCTGAACACTTTGCCTGAGGATTCGGCTGGCACAACAGAGCCACAGCCCTCCGGTCTGAGAAGTGCCATCGGCAGCATCGGAAGGAAGCGGGCTGGCAGCAAGAGCAGTGTGTCCAGTGGGGGCAGCAAGGACAGAGCATTCAAAGGCACAAAACTGGGCACGACACACGAATATGACTCCAGTGTGATCGATCTTCTAGATGTCATTGGTATGTTCAATGGGCATGATCCTTATGACGAGCAGACTTTGACGTGCTTCAGATCCCGAGGTCTCGACCTTGTCTACCCTTAACAATGTGCAAAACTCCTTATTCGTTCCGGATCTGGGACGATTCTTGAACAGACGACCAACATATGATCTCACCAGAGCTCCTACTCTGCATGAGACTAAGCACGAAGATGATGAGTTCAAACCCACTGTCTCCGCTATTCCCGAAATGTCAGCGACTACCGAAGAGGGCGAGGAGGGCGCTCAAATGGAGCGTCTTCACAGCATTGACTCCACGATGACCGAGTCCCACTATGCGGTCCTGCCTCACGGCATTTCTCTTGAAGGTTGGTCGCAGGAAGACAAGGAGGAGCTCAACGACCATGTGCGACACATGTTGCACTCTCGACGATCCAAATTCCGACGTGGGATGCTCGGCTTCAAGCGCTACGTCAGCCAACGTCAGTACCGTGTTCTACACTATCGGCAATCCTATTAACCAGACCACAGCCCTGGGTTTCTTCGTCACGTTCTATGCGATCTGTATCACAGTCTTGGTCTCGTTTGGGTCCTTCTCCTGATCGGTGAATATCATCAAGCACTCGTAACATAATTACTAACCCTCACAGGCTGGGTCAGTGGAGGCGGCAGGCACGACTATGACATCTTCATTATCGACAATATCCTAGTAGCGTTGTTCGCTTGCGTTGGTGATGTCCTCATTCCATGGCGTCTTCGTGACACTTATCACATGATCTGGATCGCGCATTACCACCATCTCACTTGGAGAAAGCGCAAAGAACTCGGCATGGCCCCTCTTAAGGACGAGAATGAGCTTCCCCGCAATGATGGACATACGCAAGGTAGGCGTGCAGCGAGTGCCGACCAATGCCGAGTTCAGCGACGTAACGCCCAGCGTCGGCCCCACGCCTGGTGGGAAGCCACTGGGTACCAACCAGCCTCTCAAGGAATTACCGGAATCGCCAAAGGAAAGTCCCAGCTGGTAGTTCTGCCGGCAAGATGTCCTCTGATGACGCCGATCTTGAAGCAGCTGAGAAGCCCGCAACCAAAGAGCTTTCGGTCCCTTACACCGCTCCAGCAGAAGCGATTCAACTGGCATGCCACGAAATTCTCCAACAGTCATACCTTCTACAAGCCACACGAGACGACTACGCACCACGCTTACCCGCTCGGCTTCATGATTGCCGTCGTTGTCCTGCTCGACCTGCACTCTTGCTTCCAAGTCGCCCTCGGCACATGCACATGGGTCATCATCGACGCGAACGGTCACGAAGATCACAAGCTGCACAACAGGCGCCACTACGTGGGAGAAGTCGTCACAACAGTCATCCTCTGCTTCTCACTGACATCCAATATCCTCGCCGGCATCCTCGTCTCCATCGGCGACAAGCGCTGCCGCAAGAAGGAGGTCGTCGAGAGGATGTTCCGCCAACAGCTCACGACCGAGGCGCTCCGCAAGGTCGTCAAGCGCAAGAAGAAGGCGCGCGCCGAAGCCCTGGCGGCTCAGGAGGCCGCCGGCCTGGACATCGAAGAGGATCCCGAGGCCGAGGAGGAGGAGAAGCGACAAGCCGCTCTCGTCCTTGCGGCGAAGCTTGCCAACGAGAAGGAGAGCGGCAAGGAGCACAAGGACGGCTCGCACCATGTGGCAAAGGCGAAGACTGCGGTGGCGCATGCGTTTGGGCCACATAACAGCCACCATTCGCATGAGGACGGGGCCGTGGCGGAGACGTCGACGACAATGTCCGGATCGGCGGCGCAGGGCAGGCCCAGGAGCGGAAGTGTGGAGGCGGATTTTGCAAAGGAGCTTTGAGTGTATGTCTGCGAGTTTGCCAGTTTGCCTGCGTTTTGCTTACGATAATCTTTGAGATTGATGATGATTACACGGCCGTACAACATGTTTTCCGCCAAGCCTGCCTTTCTCATCTGATTTGTGATACATGCTTATGACTGTAGCACGCACGAGACAGGCCATTGCATCGACACAATGACCAGATCGTCTCGCACGCGCAGTCATTCCTCTCATTTGAGATGGAGCAATGACTGATGTGGATTTCTCTCGCCTTAGCTGTCCACACTGCAACTCAGCATGGGTGTGTTTGTTGCTGGTGAGCTCTAGCATATCGAAGGCGTGGTTCACTTGATGATACAATGAGAAGATCGCGTCTGCAGACGAAAAAGGCCCAACATATTCTGTCTTGAGCCGTCGTTCATCTCATGATGTGCTCGAGAGATGATGTTTCCATACTAATTTTCGCACCTTTTAAGTATCGATGAATTGCGCGGATTCCTGGAGGGAGTTCGTGGGGTTCAAGATCATCATGCATACACGGACGGGATCATGTCAATGTCAGGAACATTCGTACGTAGATGATGCCGTGGATTTGGGCCATGATGGTGGTCAAGAGAATCTGTTGCTCAATCGAAGTTTCCATTGCGTCGTGCGAGCGGCATGGCTCCAAAGTCTTGGCGATAGATGACTTGAGTGAGAAGCACGGCATGGAGGCAGCATCTGCGGCAACGCTGGACCTGACAACGACTATAATGCTCACTCAAATTCAGTAGCAGGATCTCGAGCATTTCCAACACATTTGATATTTCAAGGAACGAATCACATGAGGTGTATCGATTCGTTCCTGCCATGTGAAAGCAAGACCGATTTCAAGCTAGACCCATTGCGGAACATCCACTGCCGAGGCAACCTCTTCCGTCCATCTCGAGACGGAGGACGGATAGACAAGACAAGGAGGTCACAGCAATTTGTCGACTTGATTTCACATCCTACATCTTCATCACTCACCCACTTCGCTCATCGTCCTTCCTCACACATCACCATACACAACCCAACATGTCAGGTACTGCAAAGTCGCTCATCGGAGCCGGTACCCGTCCTCATGTCCAAAGAGGGCCCCCGCTAACACGCATCGACAGCTCAGGAGCGCCTCTCACAGGTCACCGGCCACTTCACATCCACCACCGGCAAGGCAGCACTGCTTGCCAAGAGCCCGGATGATGCATGTTCATGATATCAGTCCTCGGGAGTGTTACTGACCATGTCAGGTCGTCGTCACATGCGCCCTCCGCTCCGCAAATCACAAAGGGTGGCAAGGGCGGCTTCAAGGACACAATGGGCGCAGACATCCTCACCGCCGTCTTCGGCCACCTGATTGAAAAGTCAAAGATCGACCCAAAGCTCGTCGAGGACATTGCGGTCGGCTGCGTCCTTGCGCCGGGTGGTGGTGCTACAGAGTTCCGTGCCGCGGCGCTCGCGGCCGGCTTCCCAGAGACTGCGGCCGTCAAGGCGCTGAACAGGCAGTGCTCGAGCGGTCTCATGGCCTGCGTCGACATTGCCAACGCCCATCAAGACCGGCATGATCGATGTCGGCGTCGGCGCCGGCGTCGAGAGCATGAGCACGCAATACGGGTATGCCTGTCCCTCACCACTGCTTTTCACCCACTGACATTCTCAAGCCCCCAAGCAGTCACCGAGTTCTCCGACCTTCTCGAATCCCACGAGGAGGCGGCAAACTGCCGCGTCCCCATGGGCACGCTCTCCGAAGACATGGCGCAGGACCGCGGCGTGACGCGCGTCGCGCAGGAACGCCTTTGCCGCAAAGTCGTACGCCAAGGCCGTCGCGGCGCAGAAGTCTGGCCTCTTCGACGAGGGAGATTGTCCCGATCAAGGTCAAGTGGACCGACCCGAAGACGGACGAGGAGAAGGAAATCACCGTGGCGCGGGACGACGGCGTGCGCGAGGGGCATGACGGTCGAGTCGCTGGCAAGCTGCGCCCGGCGTTTGGCGCAAACGGCACCATCCACGCGGGCAACGCGTCGCAGGTGTCGGACGGCGCCGCGGCCGTCCTCCTCATGAAGCGCTCGACCGCCGAGCGCCTCGGCCAGCCCATCCTCGGCAAGTTCGTGCAGGCGAGCATCGTCGGCGTCAAGCCGCTGCTCATGGGCGTCGGGCCCCTGGGGCCGCCATCCCCGTCGCGCTGGAGAAGGCGGGCATCGGCAAGGACGACGTCGACATCTACGAGATCAACGAGGCCTTTGCCAGCCAGTGCGTCTGGTGCATCAATGAGCTCAAGATCCCCGAGGAGAAGATCAACCCCAAGGGCGGCGCCATCGCCTTTGGCCACCCGCTGGGATGCACTGGCGCGAGACAGGTCAGCACGCTGTTCACGGAGCTCAAGAGGACGGGGAAGAAGATTGGCGTTACTTCGTGAGTGGCCTTGTCCTTTTCTTCACCTCCTCCCTCCTCCTCCTCCTCCTTTTTCTACGCTTTTTCGTCATATCATGTCATGTGTTTCGATCTGCGAAGTGATGCTGACTCGTATACTTAGTATGTGCGTGGGCACGGGCATGGGCATGGCGGCCGTCTGGGTCGCGGAGTAGACGGGCGGTCATCGTGAGGGTATCGGATGTGTAGGTAGTCCATGAAGCGAGTTCGAGTGCATATCAACACCGATGGAGCTGCATACATGACCAGCTGCTCCACTCCACTCCCACACATCTGTCATACATACCTTGATCATTGCAGCGTGGCCAGAGTATCAGCTTCGCTCACTCGGCACACAAGGCCAGCATGAAGTCTTCAGCAATGTCGAATCTATCGGGAAGCTCTAACTCGACACGCGAATTGCCATTGCCATTGGTGATCTATATGTGCCGAACGGAAACAACACGGCAACGAAGTGACATGAACAGAAACCCCCTCCGTCAACGCCTCGCCTCGCCACGCCACGCTACGCCACACAACCTCGCGGACGCGGACGCGTGGGCCCAGCGCCCAATGATTTACGTCGCGCCATCGCGACAGCGCATTGCAGCATACCCGTGCATCATCTCTTCCCAAGCATTCCTTCCACTTCATTCCGCTCCATTCCACTCCACTACATGCCACCGCCGAGTCGATCTCGCACCACTCAGCACTGGCACCCGCTCTGTCCCTGCGCATCCTTCCCCTCCGGCTCAGGTTCACGCCCGGCCTCGGACCCGTCCGTAATCCCCTGGATCCAGCCTGGTCCAGCGGCAGTTTCTTCGCGATCGCGGTGAAGAGTTCCTTGACGTTCTCGGCCGTCTTGGCCGACGTCTCGAAGAAGAGGAGGTTGGCTTCTTGCGCGTACGCCTCCGCGTCCGCGAGGGCGACGGCGCGCTTGTCCGGCTGCTCGGTGACGAGGTCGAGCTTGTTGCCTGCGAGGGCGATGATGATGTTCTCGTTTGCTTGGCGTTGGAGTTCTTTGACCCATGCTTTTGCCTTGTCGAGGGAGGCCTGGGAATATTAGCTACGAGAAGTCCTAAGGAAGGAGTACAGAGAGAGTCTTTACAGCTTGTGTGATGTCGTACACCACGACGGCGCAGTTGGCGTTCCGGTAGTACATCGGCGCTAGCGATTTATACCGCTCCTGGCCCGCCGTGTCCCATATCTCGAACTTGACGGTCGTGTTCTCGTCGAGGGCGATTGTCTGCGTCAAGAAGGCGGCGCCGATGGTCGATTCTCTGTAGTCGTCGAACTGGTCCTTGACGAAGCGGAGGACGAGCGAGCTCTGTTGTCGCGTCAGGAAGTCCTGGATCAACTATCGTATCGCCCGTACCTTGCCAACGGCGGATTCGCCTGCATTAGATCAGTCAAGAGGTGGCCAAAGAACGAAGACATGCTCACCCAGTAGCACAAGCTTGAATTGCGCGAATCGAGCTGCTTTCCCGGCGCCAGCGGCCCCCGGCTGGTGGCATGCGGCCGCTCATGTTATGATATCGTGCGCTCTATCGGACGTGGCGAGAACTTTGTGCTGCTTTCGTATCACTATCCAGATGTATGGTTGTTGTAAAGACGCAGTCGATGATGCTCGTGGCGGTGCAACGATGTTGTCCGATAACTCGCAGGCAGCTCATTTCGCTGACAGTCGGAGCGCGCTTCACAATTGCCGCGCGGCTCCACCAAATGACATCGAATCAAGTGCCTCGAGAGCTTGACATCTCTGGTTCATGGACTGAGCGTCACGCGTGAGACTATGGACCAACGATAACATTTCAGGACGTGCAATTGAGTCAGACTCGTCTTCCTGCAGTAGCAATGTCCTCGCTCTTCCCCTTCGTGGACATCAACCTCCACTCGTCCGACAACTACTATGCCTTCACATCGCCCTCCAATCCAACCGCGCCTTCTTTGGTGATAGATCGCCCTACTGGAGACATTCGCCTCACAGAGGAGAAAGTGTCTGGCGCGAAGAGAGTCTCGAGCATAGCTGGAATACTCGGCGTGATCA
>JAQQXO010000119.1:0-65752 GCA_029852735.1 Persea americana | reverse complement strand
ACTCGATTGCAGGACCAGATACGATCGAGCTTTATGGACTGATTGTCTTTGCTTTTCCTGACGTTCATGATTTCAAGTGCTCTCAGTAATCCTGAAGCGCATCGTTTGTTGTATATGAGATCGCAAGTTGTACACATGTATAGTCCAGAATATAGATCAAAGATCGAGGATTTCTGATGCATTGCAGTCATTGCTTGGTGATCAGCAGAGCCAGGTCGGTTCGGTTTTTCCATCATTCCGATACTTGTCTCAAGACGTCTTCACATCATAAAAGTCGTGTGTCGTTTCCTCCTCGTCTGCTCACAATCCTCTCGTAAAGCTCATTGGCAACAGCCTCATGACCTTTCAGATTAGGATGGTTACGGTGCACGACCATTCAAAATCATCCACATAGAGTAGCCATCGACCCAAGGCTGCGCTGATCCAACATCATGCTCTTTGCTCAGTTCCATTTTCACCAACTTCGTCTGCGGTCTCAAATCCACCGCCGCCTGATATGCTCTCGACAGCTCTTCAGCCACATGCTGGTGATGAGAAATCTGCTCCTTTGTCAAAGGATTCTTCGGTCCATAAACAGCATCCGGGCCCAGAACAGTCAAGTAACCAACCAGATAGATCTCAGCCGCTGGAGACAGCTCTTTCACCTCGGTCAATTATCCGTACGAACCGTTGTACGACTTCGTCGATCCCAAGGATTGCCTTCTTGTCACGTACTTGCGCTGTGGACGAAGTAATTGATGATCGGTATTGGAACGAATCGTTGCCCGCACGCCGTTCAAGAGCGAGACCAGTCGAGTAGCCCAGATCATTTCCACCAGCGGTCAGAGGTACGATTGTGGCATCGCTTGGAAAATATGCTAGCTGCGACATTGATGGCGATGCAGAGATATGTGTTTGGCGGCGTGTCGAAGACATTCGAGAGAGTGGCACCAGAGCTGGTGAGATCTGTCAGTCTAGCATTCAGCTTGTTGGCAAGTTGATGGGCGTAGTTGTTTGACGATCGCTGTGCTGTCTTGTCTACGATATCTGGAATGCCTGGTCCCTGATGCAAAGGATGATCCGAGTGCTACGATGTGATGTTTTGACATTCTTCGCTCACGAATAAATCTTGCGGCAGAGAGCAGCTGCAAGAAATACACGAAAAGTAAGTAGACCAGCAGATCGATGGAAATATGCCAGTCGCAGACGGCAATCGCAGTATCCTCTGGTGTGAAAGATCAGCATCAATCACTTACCTGCAAGCTATTTCTATAGATACGAGTTGTGGTAGATTATGATGAGCGTCATACTGGTCATCAACATCGATGTAGCGTATTGACTCGCGGATGTCGCCAATCTTCTGGCAGATCCAACGGCTATGCTCAACATCAACACTCTCCTTGTGAGATGAGCAGGAAATACAGATAACAACACGATGAGATGCTCAGAGTTTGAAGGCATTCTATTGCCGTTCCTCATACAAGAGCTATCGGCTCAATCATTCTAACTTCATCAACTCATCAATCCATACCAACAGCCAGAACCGCACCTCCAAACACTCTTCTGACCTCCAGCCAATCAGTCTCTCTCGGATAGTCAATCCCCAGGGAATAATTTATACCAATCTGCCCATTTCACTACCGAGCGTGGTCATAAACTCATGGTGAAATCATGCTCGAATACCTGGAGTGACCGAAGCCATGAATTTGAGGAAGACCACTAGGTAATTGATCAACTCTGATAGCCACTTTCATCCTGCTCGCCATCTTTGTCCGAGAGCACTTCCCATTCACCATCTCCTTCTTTCGACGTCTTGTTCTTATCTTTGAGGTCAAGAGCTGAAGTCTGGTCTACAAGTCCTTCCATGCCTGATTGTGGTACAGACTCGCCGTGGCGGATTTTGTTGATTCGAAGTTTCAATGCTGCATCTGCTCTATCAAGCAGAACTTTCATTACGCTTGCGTGCTTGCATGGATGTACTGAAGCTGTTTTGATCGGTGGTGAAGCGAAGTAGAAGTCTTCTAATGTGACTGTCCTTGTCTTTGTAGTCACCTACGATATCCTCCATCATTGCCATAGGCGAAGTGGTTGGTTTGATGCAGGCGTCGTAACCTGATAAGTAGAGTCTCGGCGTTCGATAGTATGGTGTGTATGTGATGTAAAGCGTATATGTTCGTAGACTGAGATCGTTAGCATAATATATCATGTTGCTGGATCAACACACCCTTCTGAACCATGTCCACTCTTGGTATCTCTTATGATAGCCTCTTCGTCGTCCTCATCATCCATATCCAGGAATTTCCTCTCTTCTTCACGCTCTCCGACCACACCAGCATCGTCAACAGTCCTCACATCATTCATCCTCAGCTCAGCACTCTTGGCCATACCACCATCACCACAGCCTTCAGCCAACCATCATCCTCACCACCAGCTTCAACACCAGTCTCTCGAAGCATATCTCTCACAAGCTGATCTTCACCATCACCACCAGCAAAGTCATCATTCTTCAGCCTTCTCCTGCATGGTACTCCTCTGGTGACAAGATACTGTTTGCCTGGGTGGAAAGTAATTGACTCGTTTGTCTGGACTCGCAGCATCTGCCCAACTCCATGACGGAAACTTGTATACGAGGAAGTCTCCAGCTTGAATGAATTCTTCTGGTGTGATTTGCCCAGTCTGTCGGAATGTTGAATTGTGGCTCAGAGGTGCGAAGCGATCGCGTAGTGGATCGATGAAGGTGTGGATTAGGTTCTGCATTTTGCTTGATACTTGCGCGATGAGGAGTGAGATTGCTCAAGATCAGAATGACAAGATCACCAAGGAAAGTTGAGGTTGAGAAGGTTACTAGGCTGTGATTGTGACGATGTAAGAATGACTGTCTGATCGACAGGCAGTCACATGCAAGTGACTTGAAGGTGGGATCACAAATAGGTGAAGCTTCATCCAATCATCGGTAAATGTCATTCTTAAATACATCCATATAACTATCATACCTTACGCCGATCTATATGCACAAGATGTCCATGCCTTATAAATAACAGCCTCTAGCTGGCAAATGTCGAGAAGAAATGTGCTTTCTGTGTTCAAAACCCATTCATCCAAGCTGTATCGCTCAGGATCATCAAACAAGAGGTAGAAATATTTGAGCGTCTCTGCAAGCCAGAAGCTCTCTTCTTGATCCTATATTCTCGTTAGTTTTGTCTTGCAAGATGAATTTCTTTGACTTACAATAGGTTCTGGAGTCTTCTTGGAGACGTCGTCGATAGCAGTAGCGCCAAATTGTGCGTGAGTCTTGGTAATATACTGCGTTCCACATTTCCCACCTCGATCTCTCCAGTATTGCTCACCAGTGATTCTGTACATGTAGAAGACGCTTTCAATAGCTTCTGGTCTCAATTTTATACTTCTTCTCCCCACATTCCAGTCATACCAGTTGGTAGACGTTCTATCTTCGATCTTGTTCTTCACAAACTCTTCATGAGAGAGTGGCTTTAGCTTGGAGCCATCGCCAGTCGTGGTGCTTGGCTTGACAGGTGGACTGATAAGTTTCTCTCCATCGCCACCTGGAGCAGCACCGCCTGGTAATACTGCAGCACCTGGCGCTTTTGTGTCAGCTGCTTTGCTTGCATCACTACCTCCGAAAGCAGGATCCAACACATTTGGCACTTTCTGTCAGCAGAGCTGACAGGAGCATCATATGCTTCTGGCATTTTCTTACCAGCACCAGCATCGTATGGCATTTTGATCGCCAACTCATCTGGAGCTGTGCGTTGACACCCGATAATCCTGCAGCTGCCATGTTTAGAGGTGGAACTTCTGCAACGACATGCACTTTGTCAGCTGGTGCAACTGCTGTGCAGTGTTGAACACCATATTGCATTTCACCGCCACCATATTGACGTTTCTGTAGGCCTGACTTTCCACCAGCAAGACCAGCTGGAGGTGCAACGACTTGAGCGGCAGCTGCCTGCTCCGACATCCTTATCAATCTTTGATGCTCCACCTGGCATAATTGACACATCGTTGAGTCTTGCATCACGGAACGGATCAAGCTTCTTCATAGTACTCTCTTCTGATCCCACTTGCAAGATTCTTTGCTCTCACACTTGATCATACCAAACACTTCTGGCATGATACCACTGTTGGTGACATTGTAGGCCCAGATACAGGTCTCAGTGAGCTTTCTTGCAGGTCTCGATATCTTGTGGACGATCAAAGATCTTCCTGCCATACCGAACATACCACCAACAAAGCAAGTCAGATGTGATCCAACTGCACTGAAATCGCGGTGATACCTGATCAGGAGACCCAGACTTGACCTTTGTATCAACGTTTCCAGCGAAAAGCAACTCTCTCTTCTCGTCTGGGGATCATTGGTCGGAAGATCAACCACTTCAAGGCTGCATCTGCAGATTTGACGTACATCTTGCGGTATTGCTCGACCCCTTACCACCAAGCAAAAGATGCATCTTTGGTAAATATTCGTATGTGCTGTCAGCTGCTGCACCCAAAGTAAAGGTATCAGAGCTGTATTCATGAGTCGACAATCCTTGCGGAATGCATACATCATCGTTAGTGATGATAGCTTGTGACGCAGACTTTGACTTTTCCTTCTCGGAGCCTACAGCATTAGATTTTGACTTTTGGTGCTGTGCAGCATCAGCAGCTCTCGAGTCGAGCAGTTCGCCAGCTCCGACTGCATCAAGAGCTCTACGCCCATCAGACCAGCAGCCTTGTTGATAAGATCATTCCTTTGCAGCTGGAGTATCCAAGCTACCTTCTGGATATGGATTGCCAAATCCTTCGATCTTGCCAATACCTGCTACACCAGCTCCAGGTGGTGGTGGAACTGTGTCTTTGGTTGGTGGCTTAGCGACTGGATCCTCCCATAGTACCAGGAGGTTTTGCTAGCAATTCGCTAGTGGATTTGCAAGAATATCTGGTCCAGCTCCGAGTGAATTATCAATAGTATTCTTCTTGCCAGCTGCATCAGCACCAGGAGCACTCTTTGCACCACTCAATCCTTCTGGTACAAGCTTTGAATCAGGCTTGGTCTCAGTCTTGAGCTTTGGCTTCTCTTTTTCCAACTCTTCATAAGAACCATCTGTCTGCTTGTTGGTGCGTTTGCAACCACTTGCATCGATCTTTGCAGGCCAAAGACCTGGTAGTTTTGTCTTGTCTTGATACTCGTCAAGCGCATCGTGATTCTGGCAATAGCCATCGTAGTATTTGGCATCACCAACAAGCTGTCCAAGTCTAGTCAATTCCAAGCTCAAACTTCCAATTTCTGCCAAAATAGCTTGACTTGATGCACGATGAGCTTGACTTGCAAAAGTGGCTTCATTGATAGTATGTCATTGGCATACGGTTTGGTGTGTCGAAAGCAGCGTAGAGAACATCTCCAAGCTGGGCAGCTTTCTGCAATAAGATCTTATAACTTCTGTCCAGAGATCTCGTAAGCACCAAGCAGACCACCAAGATATCGGATTGTCGTTTCGAAAACAGGAATATCAGGACGCTTGCTCGTGGTAAAGTCGATTTTCTCAACATATTTCAATGCTTGTTCAAACTCTTCGAGCATGCCCATCAGCCATAATTGTGTCAAGACTGTCAATCAGAGTTGCACCCCCAAGCATTGAATGGATTTGCAAATTCTCCACTGACTGGCTTGACTTCATCATGTCCCATTGCCTTTGCAGCATATCCTGACCATGAATGCTTGGTAGCAGCCTTGATTGCAGCCAATTTCTCGGCATCCTCTCCAGAATTTGATGCAGTCTTCTTGAATGCGAATTGTATTTTAGGAATTGGTGTTGCCGGATTGAATGGATACATTCGTGTTGATTGAAGCTGGGAACTTCTCTGGAAACTTTGACCAATGTACTGGTGGAGAATTGTCCACTGCTGTCACATCTATCTCGACTCTTCCTTCGCCGATAACTTCAGGTTATGGTGCCGTCTACGAGACCATTTGTCTTCGCCTTTTCTTTTGATTTCTTATCATCCACCTTCTTATCATCGGTCTTTTTGTCGTCTGTCTTCTTATCATCCGTCTTCTTGTCATCCTTCTTGCCAGATGTAAGTACTGTCTTGCTTTGCTTCAACGACAGCAGCAATTGGATTTGATTCGATACAACATCCATCTTCATTGGATCTGGCTTGCCAGTGTTCTCGTCAACCGGTACAGCTGCAGCTTTTGTTATACTTGTCAAAGTCCGACTCATCATAGGATCATCAACTTTCGTCTCTACTGGTGCAGCAGCAGCTTTTGTCGTAGTCTCACCACCCAGACCATTGTAAAGAGGAGGTGGTGGTGGAACAGCAGCAGCTGGTGGCGGTAATGATGGACCAGTTGCTTCGGCATCTTGAGCTGCTTTTGAGTATGCTCCAAAGTCTACTCTGAATGGCTCATCTTTCTTCGCTTCAAGACCTACTGGCTCTGCTGAGCTGCCAGTTCCTGATAGTCCTTTCTGCTTGCCAATTGTCTTGTCATATGCTTGTTATGCTTGATTGTACTTGCTCTTGGCATATTGCTTCGCTGATCGATGGTCTGTGGATCGGATCGCGAATAGGCGAAGAATATGATGGTCAAGAGGACTGCAAGAATGAGCAATCGTACTCGTCGATTGCGCATCGGCATGGTGAAGTTGGTGGCAGAAGCTGCCGGTTTCCTCGATAGATATGCTCAAACTTGCATGCTGCGATTGAAGAGGTGCTTCAGCTCATTGGTATCGATGCCTCGATCTGCCGAATCGTATCGTTTGGCAAATAGTGAGTCGATTTCTGCGATGATAGCAAGTCGCGTGCAGATACAATAAATCAGGAGCTGTTCTCTCCTGCGTCCACATGTTGAACCGCAGATCAGTAGGAAAAGCTTATTTCTAGTGAGCGCGGAGAATCAAGCTACACTCAAGGCTAACTGGCAATAGTATACAAGGCGCTGTCAAGACGAACTCAATTCTTCGCTATAGCTAGAGGATGCGAGGCAAACGTGAACTGCATATGAATGGCTGTGAGGATATGGTGATAGACTATCACGTTGACGAGCATCATCATCATCATTGTTGTGAAGCTGAGATTCTCGCTGATACCGAATGATAAGAAAGAAAACCTGAGTATTCCAAAGAGATCCGCTCGAACGCTACATATCCGCTCCAACATATCGAAAGGTAGGTCCTGGACGAACGCAGTGAAGCAGAAGGCATTGTCTTGTCTTCATCTTCTCAATCTGCGCGGCCAACGCCTTGGGTGACGCAGAATAGAGAGAGTTGAAAGCTCGAGAAAAAGCTTGATGGTACTCAGCGAAGTCAGGAATTGATCACAGCGACTCATTGCTGTGTCGATTTGAGAAGATAAACACTGCTTTCGTGATAATCGTAAGTCATGATGGCCTTGGTCGATGTTGAGAACCGCTGACAAACATCCGCCAACAAGCCGAGAAGTGTTCCATTTGTGTCCGTATCAAACCACGATTGGAAGTGGGCAGAACATCCTCGAAAGAAAAGAGCATGTTAGGAAGCGTATTATGTACCTATGCTCCTCGTTCTTCGTGAAATGGCAGCAAGAATTTTGCCACCAGTCTTGACGTATACTCGCATTGATACTCGTCACCAAGAGGAACACCTTGTCTCTGTGTGAGATATGTTGCTATTAAATAATCAGGCATATCGTGCAGAGCGCCTTCTTCTTAGGAAACCTACCTTTGGGTCTCCATCAATCTCTTAAGCCGATGCAAAAAATTGTATTTCAGCCTGATCAGTAACTTTCGGCTGTCCTACCACCGAAGGTGCCTCCATTCCAGCTGTCACTCCTGTACTTGTATCTAAATAGACGACACAAGAGATCAAATCGCTCGTCGATACGTTCACAAGCAAGTCTTGCTTCGGATTGTGCGCTTTCCCAAGTCTTCTCTCCCTTCCTGCTTTTGCATCAGCCTGGATCTGTAGATTGCATTGTATTTCCTCCAGCACCATTGCAAAACCAAGCATAGCACAGAATACAGGTAGCCATGTGTTATCCTTGACACCACTTGCATGCAGTGTGCGTTGACACCATTTCAACAACCTCAGATAGATCTTCTCTCGCATGATGCAGAAGTAGAATTTGAGCTGTCGGTTGGCAAGCTTCGGCGAGGTGTGTTTTTTGCGACTCTTGCTCCGAATGCTACTGGCGTACTTGTAACACGTCCGATGACGCCTGGGTAATGTCTCAGGCAGGAATGTCCATGTATGTGTCATGATATAGGTCAGAATCATCATCTGAATGACCATCTCAACCACTTCTTTCAGCTATGACAAGTCAGCAAAGCCAGGACGTTCTCTCATATAACGCACATCCTTATTTCTCGTCCCGATCAAATTGCAACAGAGATTTGAGCAACTCCTCCGGAAAAAGTCTCGAATCTACTTTCAGATGCATAATACATCTCTGAGAAGTCTTGGAGATGGTGTCCTCCTTGGAAAAGCTCTGCCATGTAGTTATCAAAGTAGCTCTGAGAGCTTTCGAGTTTCTTGATACCAAAAGGTGGTGAGTATTTGATCACCTGCTCCATCAATCTGGTTTCTTCATTTTGGAAGTATTGGCATTGTGAGAGCATCTCCTTTATCTTGCGGTACGAATTCAACTAGAGTCCATTGGATGTCTACACCCCAACCAGTGCTTAGACGACATCAACTGTGTTGTCGTTGATCCAGTGCGCGACCTCAGTAGCCACACAATTTAGGATAATTTGTTTCTGATACGTATAAGTCATGCTCGCTGTGATTGTCAGTCGATATGTATGTTACAGACTGGACACATACCAGGTAAGAAATCTTGAAGAAAGTCTGGAAGCTTGGATCGATCGCATGGCAGAGAGTGCAAAGTGCCATTTTCGTATGCTTTTCTACATCTAGTACATGGTTGATCAGGTGGACCAGGTGGACACTGTTCACAGATAAGCTTGGCGCCCACATCCATGCAAGATACATACGTTGTCGCGCTGAAAAGCACATCTCCAGCACGCACCATATTTCCTCGTGTTAGAAGCTTGTTGTCTTGTTTGCTCTGGCAATTTGGATGACAATTTTCGACCTCCTTTTCTTGGCTTTGGTCTGCTTTCTGATGCGCCTGCAATCGCTTGTCGTGGTAGAATGTGTCTTGTTGGCGATGGTCTCGAGGTTGAAGGGACCAGGCTGTGGTTGCGATTCGTGACGTTTCAGAAGTAAAATGATGGACATGAGTTGCAGGTTGCATACCGTATTGCATGCTATATGCTGGCCCAGGAGCATAATAAACCATGAGGCGCTTGTTGCCATTGCGGTTGTTGCAGATATAACTGTTGCTGTGGTAAAAATTGATCTTGTGCATATTGATATTGTGGCTGCAGCTCAATATGCGCTCCAACAAATGCTTGTTGCTCTGGATAGAAGTGATGGTGCTCTTGGAATGGTTGCTGTGTATCGTCCTGACGTAGAACTCTGTCTGGTGTAACGGAAGTCTAGATCATTCTGCTGATCCTCATAATCGTCCATGTTCACATCGTGTGCCTGTAGTCTTGCTGATGTCGGAGAGGAGTGGCAAGACGTCCAGGATGAAGTTTGTGGGGCGGAGTACCCGTTTGAACAGAGGGAAGTCTCTCTCGATAGCAGTCTCCGTCCTGTCCGTCCTGCCATGGGCGGATTCATTATTAGAACTGTTCGGCGTATAGACATTGTGATTGGGAGATAGCGTCTCATCTCGTTGATCGACCAATGGAGATTGTGATGGCATTCCATGATCTCGAACGAGCATATCGAAGATATGAATATCTGATTCAAACTGGCATGGAGGAATAGGTGAAAAACCAAGCCATGGAAACTCGTCTTCTAAGTGACCTGCCATGGTATAAGTTGTGTTCAGTTGGTGACCGGTCAATCTCCGGTGAGGATATGCCTACACAGACGTCACTGTGCAGCGTGAGCAAATAGCGATCGTGTCAGTCCAGACCGGTGAGTTCGATAAGCTCGCTTCTCCAGCGAAAATGTGTATTTTAGTCAAGCTCTACCATGACCGGTGAAGCCTGTTGCGAACCATCGTCTATTGACAACATTGATGAGACAGAGCTTTGTAATTGTGATGCATCGAATGATGGAAAGATGAAAGGGTTGACGACGAGGCTGAGCTGAGATGAGGTGTAATGATATCTTCATGCAAAGCTGCCTTTTCTGCTGCACAACCGGGAGCTCGACATATTGGCTGCAGAGCTTACCTCGCAAGCGCAGATTCTGAATACCTATTATGCTACAGCATCTTGAGCAACACGAGACCAAGCTGTCGTCGCTCAATGCCACCGCGATCTCAAGAGATCCGTTCTGGACGCAAAGCTGTTGTTGTTACTTTCGCCGCGACTTGCTAGCAGCGCCAAGTCAAAAGTGGAATCTTCGGCAACCATGACGAAATCGTGCTTGCCAAAGTGATACTTTCAAGCTTTTGATGGTACAGAAACTCGTTCTTGCTAGATTACAAGCACGATGATGCTCCTTCAGTTTCGCATAGTAAGTTCTGCATTCTGTTCGGCAAGCTCCATTTTTGCATTATATTGTCAGTCTAAAAAGGTTCTGCATCGAGCTCTTCGTTCAACATACAAGAACTGTTTACAAAATGGAAGACAGTGAAGATGCTCGTCGACGATATCAAGAACCATACACACAACACCATCCTGTGCCTTCTATACAGCGATACGAAAAGCAAAAAAGAAGCTCGCAGAGAGCATGCAAAGCATGAAGATTTGGATTCAGATCAGCCAGATCTTCAAGCATTCGATCAACATACCGCTACGAGTGACGACGAGGACGATGACGAAAATAATGAGCATGATATGATAAATGAGGGCAATGATGTAGAGAATGCACAAGATGCTGGCCAAGATGAAAATGGCGGTGTCAAGGACACATCGGAAGCACAAACGACCAGTGTCAAGGATCGAAGGAAAGAGATGAGCAAGGCAAACAAGATGGCCAAGCTTGGGAAGAAGAGAGATCCCTGATCGTATCGATCGAGTTGTTACAGATCCAGTCACTCATTTGCCTGTGAGGGATACACGATTTCACATCAAAAACATTGAAAGGCGTAAATAAGAATGAGCCAGCCTATGGTACGACACCATGGACAGCAACTGGATTGGCGAACAAGGAGAAAGAGCAGATCAACTCAAATCTGAACTAGAGCATATCACTAAAGGCCAAGAGATACTCAATTCACAATTTCCACCTCCAGGACTACCAATCTGTGCATACCGAGTTGTTGACAACTTCAACATGGGCTGTCACTATTGCTGTCTTCACCTTCGCAGCTCTTCAAGTCGGTACCGAAGTTTCGAAACGATATCTACCTGGTATAACTCAGAGCGGACTCATCACCTCCCGCAGCGAGCGTTGTCTTGCCATTCCACTGATATACACGCTCAAAGGATGGGTCAATCACAGATTTCAATCGATTTGGATGGAGCTATTTGGCATACCAAGTTTGACGATGGAAAGCAAGAAAGTCAAGAACCATAAATCAGAAACGACTTTATGGTTCAATTCTCTTCTTGCATCAGTTTGGCCGCTAATCAATCCAGATCTATTCACAAGCCTTGCAGATACTCTAGAAGATGTTATGCAGGCATCTCTACCAAGCGTCGTTCGAATGGGTCAGTGTCGATGATATTGGACAAGGTAGTGAAGCGATTCGTATTCTTGGAGTAAAATGGCTACCAACTGGTGCTGCTGGGAGGGCAGTTGATTCAGATGGAAATTTAAAGAAATCTGCAAAGAATAAAGATGATGGCAATGCTCAACCAGAAAGTGAAGAACAGAGTACAAGTGCGATGGAAGCTGATGAAGGGTGATTTCATCAATCTTGAAATTGCATTCGCATATCGTGCAAGTACTAGCGGACACACATTCAAAGAGCGGATGAAAGACATGCATCTCAACCTTGCATTCTACCTTCCTGGCAATATCAAACTACCAATCTGGGTCGATCTACGTGGTGCTGTTGGAATCATGCGAGTGCGTCTTCAGCTCGCTCCAGATCCACCATTCTTCTCAGTATGCACATTGACACTTCTTGGTCAACCCAAGATTGAGCTCGCTTGTGTTCCTCTGATGAAAAAAAGGTTTGAATATCATGAACATACCACTGATCAGCAACTTTGTCCAATCATCCATCGATGCAGCGATGGCAGAATATGTTGCGCCAAAGTCTCTTACTTGAATCTGAGAGATATGATCACTGGTGACGATTTCAAGAAAGACGTTGTTGCAGAAGGTGTTCTCATCGTTACGGTCATTCGCGGATACGATTTCAAGTTTGGTGATCTTGGCATTCACATTGGTCAAAGGTGGTAGCGCAGATCCATATGTGACATTGAGCTGGGCAAAGTTTGGTAAGCCATCTGGAGCACGAGAATAATGGAGAGTGAGATGCATCCAATTTGGTACGAAACAGCTTTCGCATTGGTAACGCCAGCAGAACTTGATGTTGACGAAAGATTGCGATTGCAATTATGGGATTCGGACCGGTTCACGGCTGACGATGATCTTGGTCGTATCGAAGTTGATCTGAAAGCATTGATTAATGGCGAAGGCAATGGTAAGATGATTGAACGATCTGATGGCTTCAGAGCACTCAAAGCTGTGAAGAAATGCCAGGTCAACTTGAGTGGCGTGTTGGATACTTCCCAAAACTTGGTATTCAGCCAGATCAGCTCGAAAAGCAACATTTCGATGAAGACATTCGTTCTCTCGATGAGTTGAAGAGAAAGTCAAGAACATTAGTTCTAGAAAGCTTCGAGAAACTCAAGTGAAGAGAGGTAATAAAAGTCTGAAGCTGAGTTGCGAAAGCAGCGAGACCTAGAATTTGCAGAGAATGAGCATGAAATGATGATCAGTGCACCACCACCAGATGGCTATCCTAGCGGAGTAGTTCAGCATCCAGATTCATCAGATCACTGGTCTTGAGTTGCAGAAACTCAACAAGACGGAGAAGGATGGAAAAGGACAAACAGGATCAGCAATGAAGAGGAAGAAGGAGATTTGCCTTCAGCATACTGCACTATTATCATCAATCACGCCAAAGTCTATATGACGAGAACGAAGCCAAAGAATGCTAGACCATTCTTCAATGCTGGTACTGAGAAGTTTATTGCTGATTGGAGGAACACTGAAGTACACGTATCAGTCCGAGACGGCCGCGTTCATGAAGACGATGCTCTTCTTGGCATTGTCCACTTTCCATTGTCAGAAGTGTTCAAGGAGAGGTCTCAGATTCATGGCTTCTATCCTCTAGCAGGTGGTGTTGGTTATGGACGAATCAGAATATCCATGGTATGGAGGAGTGTCAAGTATCAAGCAGAACCAGAGATGCTTGGTTGGAATCTTCGGTACTCTCCAGGTTGATGCAATCAAGCCAGTTGACTTGCCCGATAACTTCAAGCATATGAAGATCAAGCTTACGACTTCTCTTGGCTCAGCCAAGATACATAGTCATGATGAAGCATGGCAGAGAAAGAATAAGATAAGTCTGGCCGTCAAAGATCGGTACAGTAGCTGTTTCACAATCCGGTTCAGAGTCAAAGGCATCGCTGGAAGCAAGACTGAAGCATTCTCAGTAATATGGCTTCGTGAGATTCCAGATGAGGAGGAGCAGGACATTGAGCTTCCAGTCTGGAAAGGAGATTTCAAGCAAGCTGTAAAGTCATCTATACATGAGCTTGGTGAAAAGATAGGAACGATCAAGGTCCAGTTAACTTTCTGGAGTGGCCTTGGTCCGAAGCACACTTCTTGGGCTATCAAGAATAATGATATGAGAAATGTGGTTCAAGTGTTGGAAACAGCTCATGACAATCTAGAAGAATCCAAAGCTGAGAAAGCAGCTGGTGTTGTTGACGAAGACATCGACGAGTCGGCAGTGATGATAGCGACTCGTCTGATGACGAAGAAGGCAAGAACGAACACGACAATGAACGAAAGCAGAAGGAAAAGGTCGAAGACGAGAACTCTCCTCCACGAGAGGAACAAGGTAGCAAGACTAATGCGATACTTGCACCTGTCAAAGATGTTTTGAATGAGGCAAAAGATTACAAGGACAACTACAAGAGCATCCATCGACGTAATCGAGAATTATGACATGGAAGGTGAGCTGATGATGACACACTCGGAGACTTTGTACTTACTATGGCTAGACTCCAAGAACAGCACAATGGGCCTTCCACAAAGCAGAGACAGCAGAGCATAAGCTCGCTGGCATCTTCAAGCGTCACAGTCGAGGTGTTGACATCGAGACAGAAGTATGATCCATCATATGTGTAGCTCAGTCGCAGCATTTACCAGAAGCATTGGAAGAGCGGAAAGTGATCGTCGTAGCATGCCGCTCCGTACGCGTTGTAGCGAATCAGACGACAAGGTCGGAGATTTTCCAAACCATTGATTTTGACATTTATGCAGGGCAACTTTTAACACCGTTCAGTCCGACATACTGCATGTAATTGAAACGGCAATAATTGATCGCATGATGTGATTGCAGTTTCATATCGTATTTATAGAGAGGCCATTGACCAAGAATATATCCTGTCAGATCAAAATGGCCGCACCAGAAGTTCCCGCGATTCTAGGGAAAGATCTCAATGAGCATGACAGAGAGGCATTTCAACAAGGTCATGATGCCGACACAATCATTTCCAACGACAGCGACGGCAAGGAGAAGTTCAATGATGATACAGAAAAGGGCAGCTCCCATCACAAGTACAACAGCAACGAATGATCCAAATATCGTCGACTGGGATGGTCCAGATGATCCAGCTAATCCGATGAACTGGTCTTCAACAGTCAAATGGACCAATGTTGTTATTCTCAGTCTCATCACTCTTATTGTACCTCTTGGATCCAGCTTTTTTGCTCCAGCTATTCAGAAGTGCTGCAAGAATTTGACGTTCACAACGAGGCACTTGCAACATGGGTCTTGTCGGTCTATGTACTTGGCTTTGCAATCGGACCATTCATCTTTGCGCCAAGTTCAGAGTTGTACGGACGAATGCCAGTATATCACGGCTGCAATCTCTTGTATATCTGCTTCTCGGTTGGAGCAGCTCTAGCACCGAACATGGCTGCCTTGATCGTCTTTCGACTCTTTCAAGGAACTTTTGGATCAGCAGCACTTACTAACGGTGGTGGTACGATTTCAGACATCATGCCAGCTGAAAAGAGAGGCAGTGCTATGTCTATCTGGGCTATTGGGCCACTCTTAGGTTTGTACGGCCCTTCAGTCATTGATCTTGAGCTAACGAGATGGCAGGTCCAATCATCGCACCAATTTGCGGTGGTTTCTTGTCAGAGGCAGCTGGTTGGAGATGGATTATGTGGGTTCTTACAATGGCATTGGAGTGATTGCAATCTTGGCTCTCGTTTTCATGCGAGAGACCTATGCTCCAGTACTTCTCGAGAGGAAGACTCGAAAACTGCGAAAAGAGACAGGAAATATGAACCTCACGTCAAAGCTAGACAGTGGACTCGAACCGAAAGAGAGATTCAAAGAGCGATCTACCGACCTTCGAAACTTCTCTTCCTATCACCAATCTGCACATTCATCGCCATCTACTTTGCGATCACTTATGGAGTTCTTTATCTTCTTTTCTCGACATTTACTTTCGTGTTCGAAGACACATACCATTTCAGTCAATCTATCGTTGGATTGACTTTTATCGGCATTGGAGCTGGATCTTTCACTGGACTCTTCATACTCGGTATGATCAGTGATCCGTTGATGAAACGACTGGCCGCCAAGCATTCAAATGGCGAGTTGAAACCAGAATACAGACTACCGCCAATGATCATCACATCACCACTTCTTCCTATTGGAATGTTCATCTACGGCTGGACAGCACAATATGGTGTTCACTGGATTGTTCCATTGATTGGCACATTCTTGGTCGGCATATCACTTATATCTGTGTTCATGTGTGTTTCTACATACGTTGTGGATGCATACACGAAATACGCTGCATCAGCTATGGCAGCAAATACCTTTCTCAGATCTATCTTCGGCGCTGTTTTCCACTCTTTGCGCTTCAGATGTACAACACTCTTGGTCTTGGTTGGGGAAACAGTCTGATAGCGTTTATTGGCGTTGCTATTATTCCGATTCCTGTTTTCTTCTACTACTATGGTGAGAGACTTAGGACGAATCCGAAATGGCAGCCAAAATTCTGATTCCTCGACTCATCTCATGTTGAGACACGTATTTGGAGTTGGTTCGTGGTTGACAGATTTTGATCAGCCCGGTTGTCCAGCTTAATACTCATTGGCGAGTCTGAGCTGCATTGCTGAGACCATATTAAACTCGAGACAAGATCACCTCGAGGATGTTGCTCAGTGCAGCTTTCAGTGCATAATAAGAGGGACGTTGCCATTACTTGCACCAGCAATCATAGAGTACTGCCAAGCATTTAATCATCCACGTCCTTCGAAAACTTTGTCCTAATAGCATATAGCATTGATGTACGAAGTATAGTCAATTGACATCAGCTCAGCTTCTCTTCTGCTGCTTCTTCTTCTTGCCATCTGCGGCATCTCCATCGTCTTCCACAATCCAATCTTCTTGAACACCATCACCTCTCTTTCCCTTGTAGCCATATTTCGGCTTCCAGTCACCACTAACTTCATCGAACTTGAGCTTGCCATCCTTCCCTTTTGGCTTGATGCCTTTCTTCTCAGCAAATCGCTCCCATTTCGTCTTTTCTTTCGCTTTTGGAATTGGCTTTTCTCGTGGGAGTTGTGTTGTCGGTGCTGGCAGGTTTATTTGTAGACCACCATCGTCAGTAGATTTGGTGATCGGACATGCCGTGAGTAGCTGATTGATGAGTGCTTGAGCATTGTCGCGAGCGACTGCTGCTAGTACAGCTTCTTTATCATCTTCGTTATATGTTGGTAGCGGATTTGTGTCGTTGCAGAGCAGAAGTCCAAGGTCGAATGTGTAAGGCTGTGGCTTTGGCTCGAGATGCGCCATCGTTTTGTACGTCCGAATCTGTGTCTTCGACTCAACACAAGGATGTCATGAAGTCACGAATTGTTGTCGAAGATACTGTCGAAATCATCGACTTCACAAAAAAGTTCCACACGCTATTACGCTTTAGGAATTTACCTGAATTTCATGTGCATCAACGCTAGATCTTCTTGGAACATTCATCTCCGCAAAACTCATCTTACTAACGACGGCGACCATCCAATCATGGAGTAGACTGGCTCCTACATGATTGTGTACCACGAGCTAGTTCCTATCGAACCACTTTTGCTAGTCTTGGTGTGGAAGTCTCATATAAAGCAGACTTACGAGTCCAAATCTGGTTCCTGGATGGAGGACATTGTCTTTCGTTATCGCGTTTGTTTCACTCACACAGCGGATTAGGCACTGAGAGGTCAACACAATGGGTTTCGGTGTGCTTGACGATAAAAAGCTTAAGCATGTGCCGGGTACAGTAGCCATTGAAGATCTGGATGAGCGAAGTTACGCGAGCAGAACGATCACAGGCAACCGTCAAATACAGCAAATCTGGAATTATTCTGGTGCCACAACCTAGTGATGATCCGAATGGTAGGTCACTTCACTCATTTGAAGACAACAACTGATCAAGCAGATCCACTGAACTGGCCACTCTGGCGACGAGATCTGATCACAGGCATTCTCTGTCTATGGTCAGGTCATTGCAATCGACACTCTCACACTTCTCGCAGCAGACTCGATTACATTACTCTTCTACTACAACGACCGACTACATTCACAGATATCGCATTGTTAACTGGTTACCATTTGCTTGTGTCGGCATAGCAGGATTTATCTTCGTTGCATCTGCAAGAGTTTGGGGGAAAGAGACATTTATACCTTCTCGGCACTCTCATCATCATTGTTAGCTCAGCATGGGGTGGTGGATCTGGACAGAACTACAAGTCTTTGGTAGCAGCTCGATTCTTCCAAGTGTTGGATTGGCTCCATTCGAAGCACTTGTCAATGCTAGTGTAGGAGATTTGTACTTTGTGCATGAGAGAGGTTTGAGAATGGCTATCAGCAATCTTTGCTTGTTTGGAGGTGCTTTCTTCACACCGGTTATTGTTGGTGTGATTGCAAAGAACATGAATTGGCATGGACATTCTACTTCATTGCGATCTTTGGCGCAGCATTGTTTCCTCTGGTTGTGCTGTTTTGTCCAGAGGACAGCATATCGACGAGATGAAAGTCCTGAACACTGATTCAAACAATCAGCAAGTCATCTGGTACTCCCAGCACTGACAGAGAACTATCACCCAGGCGTAACCGCTCAAGCTGATAATACTCAAGCCGAAGCAGGCCAGGAGCACTATGCAGAGAAGACGCCTGCCGAAAGTAACTCATCAGACCAAGAAAAAACGAATAATTCATGAACCAGTCAAGACTAAACTCATCTCATCAAACACAATGGCCATCTTCAACGGTAGAAAGACTGATGAGGCGTTCTGGAAACTACTCATCAGACCACTACCACTCTTCTTTCACCCAACAATCTTCTGGGCTATGCTGATTCAAGAGAGCATTGATCGGATGGACTGTATTTATTGGTATCATTCTAGCAGCTATCTATTTCAGTCCTCCGCTCAATCTCACTGAAGAGCAAACCGGTTATCTCTACACTGGAGCTTTTGTTGGAGCAATTATTGGATTCATAATCGCCGGAATTCTATCGTACGTGCCAATATGGATGGCTAAGCGAAACAATGGCATCTTCGAACCAGAATTTCGACTTATCCTAGTCATTCCACAACTCATCTTTGGCTGCATGGGACTTTACGGCTTCGGAGTTCACTGGATCTGATGCTGTGTATTATGGTCAGATTGTACCAGACGTCTTCTTCGGTCTAGAAGTTATTGGTATGGTGCTTGGTGCTGTTGCATCAGCACTGTATCTCGTCGATGCCCATCGAGATATCTCTGTTGAGGGCATTCACTTGTCTCCTCGTTTTCAAGAACATCTTCTCCTTTGGCCTCACCTTCAGCGGTTTTGATTGGCTGAAAAGTGGTAATATCAAAGGATTGTTCATTGCAGTTGGGAGTGTGCAAGTCGGTATCTGTCTGTTGACACTTCCATTATGTAAGTTGTGCTCCTCGCTTCTTTCTATTACTTGCTAACAATGCCCAGATGTCTTCGGGAAGAAGAATCGTTCTTTCTTCGCCCGCTATGATATGCTTAAAGCGTGCGGACTGAGATAGTATCGAGTTGTATTCATTGTGCCAACAGTTGTGGAATATCCTCTGGCTTCTTGTTTCCTTTCAAAATGTCGTACACAGCTGTGAACAGTGGAAACTCCTTCTCCATGCCACGACTCTTCAAGAAGGCATTGACCTCGTATGCTGTGTCAGTGCCTTGCAGCTTTTGGCCATTGAGTTCCCTCTTCTCGATCTCATTGATCGGCTTGCCTTCAGCGACTGACATCTTTGCGCATCGGAAGTTTCTTCCACCCATGCAACTCGTAATCATATCAGCTACACCGCAACTTTCCTCTGTGAAAGTCTCAACTTTGACGCTGTCTGAGAAGAACTTTTGTCCGAACTTCACCTCCTCGAGTATCCCAACTCTCATAACAGCTGCTTTGGCATTGTCACCCCATCCAAGACCATCGACGAAACCAGCTGCCAGAGCTACCACATTCTTCAATGCTCCACCAAGAGAGACTCCAGCTACGTCTGAGACCAAGCTGACGTGGAAGTAGGGACGATAGAAGAGTTTTTCGCAGGTTGGCATGATTGAGAGGTGGGTAGTCGACAGGAAGAGGCGTGATGCTGATGTGCTTACCAGTACCAGTCAAAGTCGAATTCTGCTGTCTTTGGCGCATTCTCCTTGCTATCAACTTCTGGTGCGCCATATGCAACTGTTGTCTCACTGAACTTGCCTTGAGCAATCTCAGTCGCAATATTGGCTCCAGACAGTGCTCCCGCAGTATATTCCAAGCTTTTCTGAGATAGTGTTCGTGAATAATTCACATCCTCTTTCTGCTGACACTGAAACACCTTTGATACAGCTGATACCTCTTGCATATGGCATGACCTTGCCTTTCAGTCCTTCGCAAACTTTGCCGAAGAACTGATGTGGAAGATTGAAGATCAGGATCGTAGCATCCTTGACGGCGTCGGCTGAGTCTGGATTTGCAATGATGTTCTTCGGTAGAGGTATATCTGGCAGGTATTTGACATTCTCGTGAAGCTCGTTGATAAGATATGACAACTTTTGCGGCTTTCCAATCAATTCTGGTCTCGTCTTTGCATGTGATGAGTCTTTTGGAAGCGTGCATTCCTCCTCGAATACCCACATCTGAATCTCTGGCTCGAAGAGATCGCTGTGTTCTACTACATTCTCGGCAACCACTTTTGCAATCGTATTACCCCCAATTGCCAGATCCAACAACTGTGATTCGGTGCTTCTTTGTATGAGCCATTTCTCGAGTAGAGTGTAAGCGAATGTTTAGTCTGGTTGGTTGCGTGTGGAAAAGGAAAGTGGTCTTGTGCTGCTGTCGATCGGGCTGATAGTATTGTTGTAGATGGAACGAGGGCAAAGCGTTGATTTGATTCTGATGGTAAGATTCCAACGAGAAGAAAGCATGAAAACAAAAATCAATGTGTCAAGTGAAGGAATTGTTCTTTGAGAAAAGGTACAAGTTGGCAGCCACGAGTGTCAACATCAGCTGTCCAGTGACGTAGTGCTAGCATGCGAGAAGGTTTTCTGGATCAAGCATCAAGTCTAGGATTATGCATGTCACGGAGCAGTCAATTGAATCATTGTATTGTCAAGCAAGGAAAATGTCTTCTCAACGCAGTGAATCTTGTCAAGGAGCACGAAAATGCCTCCCAACACTCCTGTACATCACGAGCTCAACCAATTCCTCCACGATTTTACGAACGCCAGGGTCGACTGTAGCGTCGAGCTTGATTGAACGGTCTCATCAACGTCAAGCCATCGATCTGCAGGTGCAGTATTACGATCAAAGGTCATCATAATGCTAAGATGTCTACGATAGCATCTCCACGGCCATCAGTCACTATATCTTCATCACGACGAGACTCCATATCGACTGATGCAACGAATAGATCGACTTCAGTCACAAGAGGGCCACAAGCTGTCCAGACCGGCAGCGTGAGAAGAAATCGCAATGCACTTCGCGACTACTATGGACTGAAAGAATCGGCGCAGACAAGTCAAGTTGAGCACAGTACTCAAGCAGAGCCGGAAGAAGAGAGCGAGCTTGATCGAGAAGGTTTCGATGCTGAGAAATATGTGAAGGATCTACTGGCGAAAGAGAGCTTGGAAAGCATTCTGAGGACAGAAGCATCACTTGTCACGGATACCAGGAATCTTGATGGAGAGAAGAAAGCTTTGGTGTATGACAATTATTCAAAGTTGATCGCTGCGACAGAGACAATCAGGAAGATGCGCACGAATATGGATCCACTTGCACCGACAACAGCTGAACTGACGCCAGCGATAAGTCATATTGCTGAGACAGCTACCAGTCTTGCGCAGAGATTACGAGAGCAGCATGGAAATGCTGTGGCTCAAGAGCGAAAACAAGCGGAAGAAGCTGCCAAGAAGAGAACAGTCTCTTGGGTTCTGGACGCTCCAACGAGATTAAAAACGCTTGTCAAGGATGGTAGACAAGCTGAAGCGGATGAAGAATATAAACAAGTCTTGCAATTGTTGAATAAATGGCAAGGTGTACCTGATACAGATCGTGTGAGGAAAGAATGTGAGCAAGCATTAGGTCTGGACAATTCATGAAATCGATTAAACCGCTCATCCACGAGCAATATCAGAGGACGAACGACAGCACATCCAGGAAGCAATGTTTGGAATATATTACACGACTATCCAAAGGTGCTGCTCGTATCATCACATCTGTGGCGTCTTCGAGATAGGCAAGTCTAAGCACTTGGAAGCAGAGCCATCGATATCCACCTCAAACATCTGAAGAGTATCCTGTTACATGCTGTGGAAAGCTCTGATCGGATCCGCATGAGACTTAACACACGTCCGAACATCGATCGATGCCGATATGCAGTCCGTCTCTGATATCAGCCAAAGAAGCGACTGCTTTCATAATGTCTCCGATTCGACGACGAAACTCCGTTCTTACGTGATATACTCAGAGCCGCTGAATCAGCTTGACGGTATTGCTGATATTTTGATGCCAGTCTTGCATTGCACGAGTACTGCAACAAACTGGTGACTGAAGCTTTCAAATGCTTCTGGCGGGTAGTCGCTCCGTGGTTCGATTTGCTACAGTTTTCTCCAGCCGCGCTTCATGGCGACAGGATGATGTGTATGGAAGTTGTTGTCTTGACCTCAAGGAATGTCGATGTCGAAGACTTCGCAATACCGGTATATGTGTCTCTCGACACCTATGCAGTCACAACCAGCTCACAATAATGAGTAGCTTGACCATCTCAGCTTCCTGCATTTGTGAATTAAATGAATTGTGTTGCTCATGACGGCTCTGGCTTTGGCGGCAGAGTGACCATCTCATATTCCCCTGCTCCATCTCTGCCTTGTCCACGTCTTGAACCCATTTCATAGCCTTCCTCTTCCGCTGGTTGTGTAGCATGACCATTCTCAGCCACTTCACTGCTCTTTCCTCCAAATGCCATTGGCTGCAGTTCTCGCCAACGACAAGCCCAAGTTCCAAGACTGATCATGATTGCTGAAGATGCTGCTTGGACAAGCCACCAGTATAATGAATATGGTACAGATTTCGTGTATAATGTTGTTACAATTAAGTGTAGGAAATGTATCGTGAGTGCAAAGTCAGCAACGAGTTTCGATCGTGCTATAAGAAGAAGAATCGGTATTACGCTGTGCTCGTCAGTAGAATCGCGGACGGTGTAGAGCAGACACACCTGAAAAGACTGACAAGCATCCAACATAGCCCAATCGTCCAGCCAGATGTGATGTCTGCGCGCAAGTTTCTCCAGTCAAAGATCAATCCAGCATTCGGATGCTGACCAGATACAAGTGTGATGAAGACGAGTAGTATCATAGCCGCGAAATAGTAAGAAACTTGTAGTATTGCGATCTGCGACAGAATCTTTGATGGTGAAAGGTCGCGCAATGCGCCTGGTCGTGCTGGTTTTCGACGACTGCGCGGCATTTTCTGAAGATCTTGGACGACTATATCTGTCACCGTGTAGGTCGAAGGAAAGGCATGTTGTGTTGCAAAACGTATGCGCAACGTGATGTTGTGATGTCGAGGTAGGTTATGGAAAGATGGTCAAAGAATGAAGTGATGACCCCTGCTCATGACTTCATTGGGCATTTCTTAGATTTCCTCATCACTTCTACTCAACTACCACATTGATCAGGCATCAGCATCATGGGTTGGCTATCATTCTCGGGCGCAGCAGCCAACACAGAACCAAAGCAGACATCAGATGGAGGTTTGATAGCTCCAGATCGAAGCGAAAGATCTCAGTGTTGGGAAGGAAGAGATGGATTTTTTCGATGTCTCGACAAAGCTGGAATTGTGGACAGTGTGAAGGAGGATGCAAAAGCTAGAGCAGCATGTGCTGAGGAATTGAGAGCTTTCGAAAAGGTCTGCAAAGATAGTTGGGTGAGTGTTGATGGAAAAGGCGATGGTTCTTGGATACTGATTGTTGAAAGGTGACATACTTCAAGAAGAGAAGAGTGATGGAGATACAAAGAGACGCTACAATCAAGAAACTGAGCGCTGAAGGTGCGCAAGGTATGGAGGTCACGAATGAGGTTACTGGAGCGTCTGCCATGAGAGGAAAGTGATGGACCATCATTCTTGATGATGGTGGAGTCACGCCCAGCCATCAGCTGTTGATTTCAAGACTGGCTTGCTTGAAGATGATTGAGTCAAGGAACACGACACGACCAGCAGTAGCGTTCGACGAGGCTCCACTTGCTTGAAGATACCAGCTCACGATGGTCTTGACGTATTGTGGCAATAAAGCAGCCACACATGCTACAATGCTCAAGAAATGCTGCCTGGGTGCTCACCCTGTCAATTCCATTCGACGACTGGCTCTTCACCAGACCATTCTAGTGTACCTTCGAAAGCACTCGGTCTCTGCTCTAGCCACTTCGCAGCTGCGCTTCCAGTCGCATGTCTCATTGCGGTGGTAGCTGATTTTGGTTTCACATTCATGCCGTGATCAGCTCCTGGAACGATCAGATCAACCTCTACAATGATACCGGATAATAGCAATACATACCGACGACTTGGAGAAGCCACGAAGTAGCCTTCATCTTCTCTCTGACCTTGTTCAGCTCATCGATAGGACACATCTTGTCATTCGTACCAATAACAAAGAGCACATCGACTTTCGGCAGATCAAGCAACAGTTGATCCCTGATCGTCTTTGCCACAAGAGGATAGCTGACCAGTATCAAAACTTGATCACTTCTCGCCATTATTGCTGCTCGTGATCCCATACTTCTTCCGCCAATTGCTTGACATTTGATCTCATCAATTACAGCTTTGAATGATTTGACTCGAGACCGTAGATTCATGGTTCCTTCAAAACTGACGACTGAACCATGCTGTGCGAATCCTTCTGCGAAGTCTATTGTTGCAGGAGTGTTCAGACCGCCTCCAGCACCATGTGAATATATGAGCTTGTCATTGCCACTGCCTCGTCGTTCACAGATGATCGACTTGTCATTGTGCTCGATGGTGAAATCCTGATGCTTTACCTCAGTCTCGTTTTTGGCATCGCTTGCATTTGCTACAACATCATGCTGACGCTGTTTCTTGCCTTCACTTTCAGGCTTATGCTGCTTCTTCGATGCTGGCCTCTTTATGGTAGTCTTTGCATGTTTGTCTTCGACTGATGGCTTCGATGCTGATCTGGTGACTCGAGTCGTCATTTGAGATCAAATTGTGCGTTGTCACATCAATCTTCACGTCATGGCAATTGATATTTCATGCTGCGATTATGAAGTGCAAGTCTGTGTGTAAAGCTGAGTTGCTCGTAGCAAGGTATGCTGTAATTATATGGACATCGCCATACGAGGCAATTTATGGACCTGAGCTTGTCAGTAATCGATCAACGCGGTCGATGAAAGAGAAGCTATTCATTGCGAGAGATGTACAGATAGGATACTGTGATCTATTTTGACGATATTTGCAACTACATGATCATCCTGCAGCGATTGTCACTAGATTTGGCCATTTCTCACTGCCGAAATGCTGGTAGAATCGACAGCAAGTGACATCGGCACAGTGGTATTGCTTGTATCTTTGAGGCAAAGATCTTCTGCTATGAAAGCTTCTGGATCCTTAGCTCTATCATCAAGCTCATTGATCAAGACCAGAGTTGGTACAATGGACAGCACGAAGATACCAAGATTTAGTCCAATGGTAATGAAATGATTGAGTTCTCCTTGTGATTGCAGTCTATCAGTTAATAGTGAATTTCAAGACCGAAACATGATACACTCACATCCATGCAACAGCTTGACCGATAGCTTCAGCTCCAAATAAGACGCCAAGATAATGAGATAGCGAAGAGATGTCGAGTATGTATTGTCCTATGAGCCATTGAAGGAAAGTCTGAAGGACTAGCTCGGTAAATTGCAGGAAGAACATGACAGCGTATGCAGAACCGAATCCATTGGTGCTCCAGTCAAATACTGGTCTGGAAGATGTGTTGTAGTAATCGTACTGCAAGACGATGATCCAAGTCCAGACTCCTAGCATGAGGAAGGTTATTGCCGAGAACGCAATGTATGCCCGAAATTTGATGGATATGGTCTGTCTATCGAGAAGTGCAGCGACTGCAAAAGAGCTGATAATTCCAGCAAAATTTGTGACTAAGGAAGAGAAAGCTCTTGCTCTCACTGTGAAGTAGAGTGTCAACCAAGTACTCATGAAGCCATAGAAGAAGAAGCTGATCACAAATCCTGGTAGCAATAACCACAACCTCCGAGAACAGATCACGGACAGTAGAGCACGAAACTCAGCTGTGAGAGAGTGATGTTCGATGATGATCTTGCTACCATTTCTTCGCCAGACCTTGCTTGGTGGACTGAGACATAATGCTAGAGGAAGACCAAGACACATGATTGCGATGAAGGCAATGTAAGTTGTTGATCTGATACCACCTGGAGTAGATGTATTTGCATTCAGTGCCAAGTTGATGGCACCGCCAACAATTGGTCCAGCACATTTTGCTGCTTGCCAGACTGCGAGATAGAATCCTTGCTGATCAGGAGAGGGATATCCCATGATAATGCATGGCTGAGCCGACCAGAGAAATGCAGCAGATACACCACATACTGCACTGCCGAAGAGAAGAAACCATGTAGTTGGATTTGTGCTGTTCATATACAGAGCTGCTCCATACAATGGATAGCCAACAGCACCAATAGCAAGTGAGTAACGAAGACCGATCTTGTTATTGAGAGCTGCTGCTATGATGCAGATGACACCAAAGATTCCGTACACAATGGCATTCGCCGCTGCAAAAGTTAGACAGATCTAGATCATGAAGATCGACAAACCAGAGACTGCATATGGTTCTGCTGCACCACCAGCGCCGAGTCCTCCCAATGCATCCCACATCCCTGGAGCTGTGAAGCTGACAAGTGATACGATTACAATCTGAAATGGCACAGAGCGAAAGAATGATTGGCTTGAGAGATCTGTCTCTGCAGCCATGTCGTCGGATGCTTGATATTGATTGATCTTACGTTTGAAGCGAACAGTGAGCGTATGAGCTGACTGACAATCGGAGAGTTGTGCGAAGACTGGGTGCGTTGTTCGATCGTGAGATGCTTGACTCAGCAGCGAGATGTGAAGATGGCTGCTCTTGCCATGACTGAAGTAAAAAGCACGCTCTTCATCGTCAACTGCCTCACTTCTGAATCTCTTCTTTCATCATTTCTTCATCAAGAGTTATTGCTTTACGAAACACTCGATCGAAACTTGTATTTGTCAATCTTCAATGCGCAGCATTGCTAACGGTCCTGGCCCAAAATCTCAAGCAAGAGCAGACACACCGAACCACGCATGATATGCCATACCAACAAAACCAATCGAACTTGAAATGAAGGAGAATCCAATAGCAGCTCTGTATACCAGCGTCTTATCACAACCTGGAAAGAATGCCATTGGCACGAAACCAAGTGGATTGAGAAAGCATCCTAATAACAATGGTCCAGCAAAGTGATCTGGCATATCTGGAAATGCTGTTCCGGATGCCAGAAGAATCAGTCCCATCATGACTTGATCAAGATGCAATTGCATGATTCTGTTTGGCGCTTGAATGCCCATTGCTTTCACAGCTGATGGTTCTGCACGTTGAAGAGCGATCAGCCAGCCAAGTAAGGCTGCTGATGCAAGTGAAGTTGCTCCAGCTTTGTGGAAGAGATCGATATACATGGTGAAGGCGTTGGACAAGGTCTGAGTGAGGAAGATGGATGGTTGTGATTGTTTCGAGGTCGATGATGACCTTAAGAGTGCCTCGGTGCTTGGCGTAACTTTTTCTTCGGATATAGAGCGGTTCAAGCATGACTTCAAAGAACAGATTGCATCCAACTTCTCATGCATACAAGCATTTCAAAAAGTCAATCATCAAATACTGACAGAAATTTGTCAATATCGGACTCGTTGGCAAATTGATTGGTCATAGAAACTTATTCACCATGTCCAGCATCATGCGACTCTGCTCAAGACGGCACTCATCTCCTTCTGGCTGAGCTTATCACAATTCTTTACAAAGCAGATCATATTCATCATTGCAACAAAGAAGAAGTCTAACACTCAAACGCATATCTATACATCAGCTAGTCAGGCCTTGATTCGCTGAGCGGCTTGCATAGCCACAACTGCCTGGCCTGCCAAGTCAATCGTTTCTTGCTCAAACACAACCGGTTCATCTCGGTGCAACCAACGCTGCCATTTCTTCAGTTTCAGAGTGCCGTCAGATATCTTGCCTTGTTTCGATACAAGAGCAGCCTGCTGCAACCAGTACTGCCATTTCTTCAGATCCAGCTCGCCTTTGTGGACTTCTCCATAAAGTCCATCGCCGTTTATTATCAGATAATTCAACGCAACTCGAGTCCAAGTATCCTGGCTTTGATTATTGAGATCGTCAAATGGCGGTTTCGGACGTTGTGAGAAGAGACTGAAACAAGTTTGAGACCAGGTAGGCGATTTCTCTTCTTTAAAGGCGTCGGCAATAGGCCACTCGACAAGTTCGTAACCTCCAGTAAATATGCCACGCTCATATAGACGAGCTACGAAGGCGTGGTAATTGATGAAATGATCAGGAGGAGAATCGAACCAAACTGATCGAGGTCAATATCGTTCAGCATTCGTTCAGACAAGAATACATACCACCATTCAGCATTGAACGTGCTTTTTCGCCAAGCTGCTGATATCGACTAATCTCGCTCTCTCCTTTATCAAAGTGGGAAGACTTGAGGCATCGATCAAGCAATGTGGCGAGCTTGATCATAGAAGGATGAGTGTAAGGTATCTGCGTGGCCACTTCCACAAAACACCATATGAAGGCACTCATTTCCACACCATAATTACTTCCTTCAGGTATGAGCGAGACAATCTCGGGTATTGCAAGCTCTAAGTCTTCAGCAGTAGACTCTGGCTGGACGGCCTTGCAAAGCTTTTCGAAAATTGCGTCAGTCACAGGATCATCTCCAGGCTCTTCTTGTTGTATTATGAGGCTTTCGAAAGCCATGTTGTGTGGTAAGTTGTTGCTACAAACACGCAGAGAAGATGTGCTGTTGAAGGCGTATATAACGGCAGATGACAGCGCTGGATTACATGCAATGAAGCGCTAGAAGCTTTTTTTGCGCGCTCGAATCATTTGTCCATTCGACATTGATCACTTCAAACTTCACCTTTTTCCTTGCTGGTCGTTTCATATGGCGCCAGCACAGGCATGTCTCGAAGGCGATGGTACGTTCCACATGCTTAAGAGCGCTCGACTGGGCGCGTATGGCTGGACACTTGCCAAAGTCTCATTGGCAGCTACTGGTCATGATTTGAGGTTTGCAAGTACAAGTCAATCGATGCTTGAGCGGCAGAATCAATGGGTATTGGTCGTGTACATGGCACATCTGAATTCTACATCGAAGACATCATATCTCGTCAACTCTTGAGCTGCTGGATCGCTTCCATAGCAACAACGACCTGGTTTGCTAAATCAATCGTTTCCTGCGCATAGACAGACGACTTGTCTTGTTTTGATATCAAATTGGCCTGTTGCAACCAGCGCTGCCATCTCTTGAGCTCTAGCTCACCGTTAAGCACTTCTTCATAGATTCCGTCACCCGTTATCATCAGATAATTCAGAGCAGCTCGTGCGTAAGCATCTTGGCTTTGTTCGACACCTGGTTTCTCACCAAATGCATCGTCGATGGTGTAGATGGGCAGTACGTGGCCGCCAAACAAGCCACGCTGGTAGAGACGAGCCACGAATGCTTGGAAGTTGATATAATGGTCGTGGTCGAGCTTTCCAGAGACTCATCAAAGTTAGTGCTGTCTTTGTTATAGGGAAGATCACATACCATTCCACCAATCTCTTCCCATTTCGCAAAGCTTTTGTTTGCGATAGATATCCCACGAATCCTGTCTGCTCTCAGTATGTGTGGATGGACAGATGAATCGATTGTGACACTGACAGCATGACCATCCACCTGATCGAAGTGAGAAGATTTGAGGCAGAGATCGATCAATGTGACAAGCTTGATCATGGAAGGATGAGTGTATGGTATCTGCTCGGCGATCTCGAAGCAAGATCCAACGAGACCAGACATTTCGATGGAGTAAGGCTTTCCTTGTGGTATGAGCGAGACAAGTTGAGAAACTGTGAGCTCGATGTCCTTGTGAGTCTGGCTGAAGTGCTTTGCTGAGTATTGGAAAGAACTGGTCCTCTAGGGGATCATCTCCAGGCTCAGCCTGCGTTAGTATCAGTTTTTCGGTGGCCATTTCGAATGGCAAGTCTTGAATATCATTAGGCAGAGTGAGCATGCCATCGACAACATATTTGTAAGGTAGCAACTGATCACATGCAGAGAGCGGCTGAAGCTTTGTCGCGCGTTTGTCGCAGCGAATTTGATGACAACTAACTTCAGTCCATTCGATCACAACCACCTTTACACTATCAGCGCTTTACTTGGCCACGTACGATATTTACCGCCTGCTTATACATGAAACATGAAGCGTCTGTCAATCTAGATGGCGCCAATACCGGCAATCGATGGCCATGTCAAGTCTACAGCAGTTCTGGCGCTTAGCTGCACGCGCATCGCCGGCGGATTGCACAAGCTTCGTCGACAGCCATAGAGAGTGTCTACTACACTTTCAGTCCAAGGCTTTGTTTCAACTGCTGTGTGAGCAGCTGGAACGGTAGCGCCAGTCTTTACCATGAGCTCTCGACGGGCAGCTCAGACATGTGTTCACCAGAGGCGCGGCACAGCACAATGGTTGAAGCTGGTCGACGTTATAATGCAAACATTTCGCCATGGTCCAGATCAGAAGCAGATTCATACTAACAAGACGAAATGGGCTCTTGTTGCTCGACACGGAAGCCACCGGTGCCGGCACCGGTCGCTGTCCAACCAGTCCTACCTTACACAATCGTATGTCTGTCTCAGCTAATGATACTGGTCTGACTCGTTTGACAGGCATATGAGATGGAACGTCGTCGAGATGGCGGTCAAGGACCAGGATATCACACAAGACGGGTAGAGAGCATCGAGAATGCGATACCAGCACCATGGTGTGGCGAAGGCAGGGGTGAGATTGCAACGTACGGTGTCGCGATTGCGCTGATGGTTCCGCAGGAAAGAGATATCCTCATCTGTATCACAACCATTCAAATCACTTCCCACAATCCGCCGATCCAATGATGTACTTCGAGGCACCATTGAAATATCCTCAGAGAGCATACATCGACAATCAACTGAATCAGAATTCTAAAGGGAAGTATCGACACAAGGACAATCGTCTGGATGATGCCGGATTCGATCGAGTCGTCGTTGATAAGAATGGCAATCGAGTGGGTGTTATGTATCATCCGTACGGCGACAAGGAGAAGTTCAAGAGAGCGCATTCGCTTCTTAGCGATGGCACAGTCCGCCACCACTATAAAAAGTGACGCCGTGGCTCGATACCCACCAAAATTGTTTGATGGAGTTGTACCGATGCTCACTGGTGACATCGTACAGAATGAAACTGTCTAGACGAGCTGACTGCTCAATGTCGTCGCAAGCACATAATCGCAACTGCTACGAATCATGGTCTCTGCAACGATCCTACCGTCTCTGGCTAGAGATCGTCCGGAACGCTCTGGTATGGCGGCGTATATTTAGTCGAGATAGTGTAATAGAATACTTACTTCACCTTTGAACATATATAGCATGATTTGGTCTGGAAAGTCAAGTCCGCTCTCCCAGCTTCGAAGCGAGAGCTACTGGCAGAGCCGGTCGCCTCTTGTTGAGAGAGTTCTTGCAGGTTGATACAAGCATGTTCACGACGACAAGCTGAACGCAGTGAAATGATCTTCGGTGCAAATTCAATTCCGCATGCCACTTCAGCGTGTGTCAAACAAATATCGCAGCGATGGACAACATCAACACAGTTTCCAAACATGTTCAAACGAGGATCAGTCTAGCTTGATAATGCTGTACGATTGCACATAGAGATATCAGCGTTGTCTTGGCATCAGCATGACCAAGACGAAGCGACAGCCAGGATCTCAACTCGAAGCATTCCACAAGCACTTCTCATCAGCATCGCATTGGAAGGAAAGATGGCAAGAATCGCTCTATCCAGCATTAACACAGTCTACGAGATACGCAGCACTCAGCAATCGATTCTCAACATTCAACATCGAGGTTCTGGGCGATGGCAAGGATCTACAACAAGTCAACCTACCTGGCGACGATGCGAGCAAAGACTTGACCTGTTTCATTCACAAAATTGATGGAGAGTCATCCAATGAGCACACATTTCCACCTCCTTCGATTGCGTCAAATGGTCTTCACTCTCACTGGAATCTTGACATTGCATCACTTGTAGCAGTTCGCATGCTCCAAGTACAAGCAAGCGATCGAGTGTTGGATCTTTGTGCAGCACCAGGTGGAAAGTCAATCGGCATTGCACAGAGTCTGGATCTTATCACAAATGGCAGTAGAGCTTCACTGCATGTCAATGAGTTCGATCGCAGTCGACACAAGCGATTGCATGACAATCTTCGACAATATCTACCAGCAAGCTCGCTCGCTACAGGCCAAGTACAATGTCTGAATCTTGATGGAATGAAAGGTGCTCAAGTGTTGCCGCTCGGTGTTGGTGGGTACGATAAAGTTCTCCTCGATGCTCCATGTTCTAGTGAGAGACATATCATTCATGCTCAAGATAGAATCAGCAAATCAGCGCCAACCAAAACCGCTGATGAGCTTAGTCGGTGGTCACCATCATACGCCAAGCGAATGGCCGAGACACAAGTTAAGCTGTTATTGACAGCGTTACGAGCTGTCAAAGCTGGAGGCAGAGTTTTGTATGCAACTTGTTCTATCTCAAAGGAAGAGAATGATGATGTGGTTGAGAAAGCTCTTCGTATGATAGCGAATGAAAAGAAGAAAGGTTTGATTAGATGGACGATTGGAACGGAAATACTTCCAGACAGTGTGCAGGAAAGATTGAATGAATGGACTGAACGAACGCAAATGGGATACATAATACTACCAGATTATGATACACCGATCGGATCAGGATGGGGACCACTCTACTTCACAACATTCACCAAAACTGTTGCAGCAACTTAGCAGTCTTGCTTGTCCTCAGCTCAAACGTCCGTGCTGATATCTCAGCCTCAGGACTTTACAGACAGCTAACAACCACAACTCCAAGACGTCTGAAGCTTGCTGCTCCGGCTGTGCTGATTGAGACGGGTGCAGATCATGCTCGAGCACGAGCAATCGAAATTCCTCAGCCAGCGGTTGATGCAAATATCATGACCAGTCATCTCAAGAATTACCGCCAGCATATTCGACCAATGAAGCTCCGGCAGTCGTTGAGAAGTTTTGACTTCATCCTACCAACCAGTTGCAGCACATCGATGCTTGCTCGAGTCTTGGTAGTTCTGCCTTTGACCATGTACCGAAGGTATCATACGAATATCATCTTGCCAAGTGCATGTCAAACCTCTATCCTCACAAAGATCGATTTTTGGCTCTCGCTGCGCACCTAGGAGGCTGAGAGAGGTTGATTCTCCTCTTCACATCATATTTCATGACTTCTTGAACATAATTCGTTTCTCTCGTGTTTGTTTTATTGTCTAGCACATGTGCTGTATCGATCCATCTCATGCCATAAGCGAGCTTGCGTTGCTGAAGTCTCCTGGTGTCATACTTGACGCTCCTGAACTTAGTTGTTGCAAGACATGAGTCACATGCATTTTGTGGGAGCCAGTAGCGTAGTAAGCGAGTCTGTTGAGGCTGAGAGCAATCGTTCTTGGTAGATAGTAGTAGATTGCTGAGAAGAGGAGGACCAAAATTGATGCAACAATGAGGTTGAAAGCTAGTTTCTCCCCGGGTGACATGACATATTGACCAGTGCTGAGCTCATATCTGTAGTAGATCATTTGTGCTTGGTAACGAAGCTCTGTGAAGACATTGTTCTGTTTCGATCGTCGGGGAAATTGAGCTGGTCGATATACACCCATGACTAGATTGTCCTTGTCGACAGTGCTTGGTTATTGCAAATGGATCTGAGCTTGCTCGTACTCGTCTTGGCTCTACAGCTCTGGCTAAATGTCTCCGAGTGAGGCAGGAAATGTTTCTGGCGTCTCAGGCTTATTATACGAGGTGGAAAGAGGACTGCCAACATTGCGATGGACATTGCGGACCTACCGGCATCTATAAATCCTCGATGAGAATGATTTCACATCGGCGGAAAGGCGGATTGACGACAATTCGGAATCGTCGGTTTGCTAAAGAAGCGCAAATAGACTTTCTCCAAACTATGACTTCAGCCTGAGGACCCTGCTCAGTTCTTAGTAATAAGCTGACTGCCTTGACGAACGATGACGCTGCGTGGTTGTTCATCGTCGAGTATTGGAGTCGTCGATGGCTTATTGCTAAGCAGGTCAAGAAACTGTCGAAGCTGTACTTGTTGTGGTGCTCGAGCATGAGTGTCTTGAAGTGTTGAGAGGAAGTTCACGCTGCTAGATCGACGCTGCAGCACCAAGCTTTCCTTACCTTTCGCTTCTGATGCAATTATGCAGGATGGAGCTGCAGTCACACTCGGCCTCGTGTGATCAAAGACCGGCTCTATTCTTCTGGCTGTTCGATATTGCATGCAATTCTGCTTATCCAGTGCTGATAAATCGGTCGTATAGCTCTGCGAGTGTCATCAAGTTTCGCATTGCAGCGATTGTAGTGGAACAGCCAGTATACCCATACACATAGCTCTCGCAACGATAGAAGGATCTGACGATGTGACGTGAACCATGGTTGATATCTTCAGTCAGGCTGGAGTCTCAACATGCGAAATGAAAGCACATGCAGAATTGCAGATCCTTGGATATAGACGCGGAACTGTTCCAACGTCACGCTAGCCACATGCGCTTAGCTTTGTTTACTTCACACGATCAACACATCCAGACATCGATGACTCTTGCAGACATGCATTGCATCTGCAGCCACAGAGACGAGTGAGACGTCGACAGAAGACTAACAGACATCAGCAATGGCGACTCGAACCACGCGCCGAGCGGCGACGCGCAGACAAGTGGTGGACGATGATAGCGATGTTGAAAACGAGACCAGCCAAACACACGATGAGACCATCGCAGAAGAGCTGCCAGCTTCAAAACGGGTATCGAGAAGGCGAGTATCAGAAGAGGAGGAAATCTCACAGATCGCCAGTCCTCCAGAAAGTGTGATAGATGAGCCAGTTTCAACAGCACGAAAGACGAGTTCAAGAAGGAGATCGATCAAAGATGTCAGAGCAGCACGAAAGCAGAGGATATCAATTGCGCAGGACATTGAAGAGGAGGAAGAAGCATCAATACTACCTACGCCAAAAGCTACGCAGTCACCAGAGCCACAATCTGCACCACTCTCAGATATAACAGAATCGACTATAAATGAGCAAGTAGCGAGCACGACTACCGAAGATGTCAGTATGAAATCCATCGATCCCGACGCAAAAATGGCAGATGATTATGACGAAGAGAATATCAAGACTCCACGCAAGAATGAGAATATCGACGTCACAATCACCAAAGATCTCAATCCTGTGAGCGCAACAGTACCACCTACGCCAAAGACTGTGAGAAAACTCGACAGCCAGAACACAGTACTCGAACGACCGATGGACATTGTTGTGAGAACTCGAGCGCTCGGTATACCACAAACAACTGAAGCTGCAGAAGCCAAGCCTCGAATGACAATCACATATTTGACCCTCATGAACTTCAAATCGTATGCTGGCAAACAAGTTGTTGGACCATTTCACGCATCGTTCTCTTCTGTGGTTGGACCGAATGGCTCTGGAAAATCGAATGTGATTGATTCACTTCTATTTGTGTTTGGATTTCGAGCAAGCAAAATGCGACAGGGCAAGATATCAGCTCTTATTCATAACAGTGCTGCGTATCCAGATCTGGATTATTGTGAGGTGGAAGTACACTTTCAAGAAGTTATGGACCAGCCTGGTGGAGCAACAAGTGTCGTGCCAGACTCGCAGCTTATCGTTTCGAGACGAGCATTCAAGAACAACAGTAGCAAATACTATATCAATGGTCGCAACTCTGACTTCACAGCTGTCACATCTTTACTCAAAGGAAGAGGAATCGATCTCGATCATAAGCGATTTTTGATTCTACAAGGAGAAGTAGAATCGATTGCACAAATGAAGCCAAAAGCAAGTGGAGAGCATGATGATGGACTACTTGAGTATCTGGAAGACATTATTGGTACATCAAAGTACAAGACTCCGATCGACGAAGCTGCTGCTGAGACTGAACAACTCAACGAGATTTGTTTGGAAAAGAGTGGTCGTGTACAACATGTTGAGAAAGAGAAGAATGGTCTAGAGGATAAGAAGAACAAAGCTTTGGCATACATTCGTGATGAGAATGAGCTGGCTACGAAGCAGTCTGCTCTGTATCAAATCTATGTCGCAGAATGTGGTGACAATCTACAAGTCACTAAAGAAGCAGTACAGCAAATACAACAACAGCTTGATGAAGAGCAAGAGCGACACAACTCGAATGAGGCAGAGATCAAGCAACTCCAATCTGATTACAAATCCAACGAGAAACAGTATGAGAAGTTAGAGAAGTCGACTGAAGGTATCATCAAGGAGATGGCTAAGCTTGACAAAGATGCTGTGAAGTTACAAGAAAAGAAAAGGTTCTTGCTCAACAAGAACAAAAAGACAGAGAAAACGCTTGATGCTGCAAAATTTGGCATTGAGGAATCTTCGACACTCGCAGAGCAAGCTGAACAGGATACTGTCCGTCTGACAAAGGAAATCAAAAGTCTTGAGACAGATATGGAGAAGGAGAATGTGACTCTGACCAAAATTCGTGATGAGCTCAAAGGCAAAACACAGGGTTTGAGTGATGAGATTGCTGCTAAGCAACAACAATTGGAGCCATGGAACGCCAAGATTGCAGAAAAGACATCGAACATTGCCATCGTTCAAAGTGAACTGCAGCTTCTTCAAGGTAAACTGAATGCTGGAGCGAATGCTACATCAGAGCTTGAGACCAAAATCACAGCACTCGAAGAGCAGCAAGCTGCGAAAACCGAAGAGCTTGAAAACTGTCGAGCTGAGAAGACGAGTGTACAACAAGAACTTTCTTCAGTCCAGCAAGAGTCTAGCAAGACAAGCAAGCAAGTGCCGATTCTGCAAGCGAAATTGTCAAATGCAAGACAGCAAGCTGATGAAGCTCGATCGAGTCTCGCGGCAACACAATCTCAAGGCAATGTTCTTGCTGGTCTTAGTCGACTCCAGGAGTCTGGTCGTATCAATGGGTTTCATGGTCGATTGGGTAATCTTGGTGCTATTGATGCCAAGTACGATGTCGCAGTCTCAACAGCAGCTCCATCATTGGAGAGTCTGGTTGTCGATACTGTGGAAGTTGGACAACAATGCATCGAGTACCTGCGAAAGAACAATCTTGGTCGGGCAAACTTTATTCTTCTCGACAGATTACCACAATACGATCTTGGACCAATACAAACGCCAGAGAATGTGCCAAGGTTGTACGATTTGATCAAAACAAAGGATGATCGATTCTTGCCTGGATTCTTCAATGCGGTCCAGAATACTCTCGTGGCAAAGGACCTTGCACAAGCAAATCGTATTGCTTATGGCGCCAAGAGATGGCGCGTCGTTACTCTAGCTGGAGAGTTGATTGACAAGTCAGGTACAATGAGTGGTGGTGGCACACGAATTGCACGAGGAGCCATGTCTTCCAAGATCGCCTCTACCGTATCGAAAGAGCAGGTCTCTAAGATGGAAGTGGATCGAGATGCGTTGGAGAAAGAGATGGAAGAACTGCAAGACGTGATTTCTGAGCTGTCAGCAAAGATCTCTACGCTGGATGCGAGAATACCAGAGCTAGACACAATGGCACAGAAGCTCAGCTTAGACATTGATAGCATACGACGCAACATAGTCGATGCTGAGAAGCGAAAGACTGAGCTTCTAGCAGCACAACAACCATCTCAAGCAGAGAAGTCGAAGATATCAGGCTTGGAAAGTAGTATTGCATCTTCAGAAGCTGAAGTCACCAAGCTTCAGGAAGAGACAGTCAGCATCGAGGAAGAGATTCAAGCTTTGCAAGACAAGATTATGGAGATTGGTGGTGTTCGTCTGAGAGGTCAGAAAGCAAAGGTAGATGGACTCAAGGAACAAATCGATCTACTGAGTGAGACCTTGAATTCTGCTGAAGTTGCTAAATATAAGGCAGAGACGAAGATGGGCAAGCATCAACAAGCACAACAAACAGCTGAAGCTGAGCATGCCAAAGCAGTGGAAGAACTGGAAGGTGTGGAAGAAGAGATTCGCACACAACACACTGATACATCTGAATCGAGACAACGAGCTGAAGCAGCGCAACAACGACTCGAGGATGAGAAAGAGAAGCTTGAGCAGTTGAAGGTGAATCTTGATCAGCAGATCGCAGATCTGAATGAAAATCGTGGTGTTGAGGTTGAACTCAAGAATAAGCTTGAAGATAACAAAAAGGTGTTGGCTGATAATCAGAAGCGATTGAAGTACTGGCAAGAGAAGCTCAGCACACTCACATTGCAGAACATCAGTGAGGAAGGTGAAGAAAAGGAACCTGAAGCTGTGCCAGAACTTAGTAGAGATGAGCTTGAAGATCTTGACAAGGAAGATCTCAAAGCATCTATCGCAGGTCTTGAAGAGCGTACTTCTCAACATGTTGAAGTCGGTGTGCTTGCCGAATATCGACGTCGTGTGAATGAGTACACTTCACGAATGGAAGATCTCAACACAGCTCTGACGACTAGAGATGGTGCCAAGAAGCGAACAGACGATCTACGACGTCTGAGACTCGAGGGCTTCATGGAAGGATTCTCAGTCATCTCACTTCGCCTGAAGGAGATGTACCAGATGATCACAATGGGAGGAAATGCAGAACTTGAGCTTGTTGATTCACTCGATCCTTTCTCAGAAGGTATTCTGTTCTCAGTCATGCCGCCAAAAAAGAGTTGGAAGAATATTAGTAATCTTTCTGGTGGTGAGAAGACTTTGAGTTCTCTTGCTTTGGTTTTTGCTCTTCATCACTACAAGCCAACTCCGTTGTATGTCATGGACGAGATTGATGCAGCGCTGGATTTCAGAAATGTAAGTTCTATCATCACACGATGTGACTACATCAAGTTGCAGCTGCTAATATGATTCAGGTGTCGATTGTCGCAGCTTACATCAAGGAACGAACGAAGAATGCACAATTCATAGTCATCAGTCTGCGAAATAATATGTTTGAGTTGGCAAGCAGACTGGTGGGTGTGTATAAGACAAATAATATGGTAAGCTTAGCATCGAGAACACAACGATATATACATGTACTAATGATTTTGCAGACGAAAAGTGTAACGATTGAAAACAAGGAATACATAGTTGGACAATGAGCCATCATCTCATCTTCTGGAGTGTTGTATTGATACAAGAGCTGCTAGTAAGCGTACATAAGAACGAGAATACGAGTCATGGCATCATCATCTAGCTGTAATAGCTGTTCACCGCCGTCTCAACATTCCCAGAATGCTGCTTGGTGTCTTTCTTGTGAGAAGCAGAAAGTATGCGAGACCGAATCCGAAACCACCAAGATGAGCATAATGACCAATTCTTGAACCTGAATCTCGGTAGTAAAGATCGAAAGCAACATATCCGGCGGAGAGCGCCCAGAGCGGCATCGGTATGATGAACAACATCATTGGAGCTCGTGGCATGATACAAGTGCTCAACGCTGCCAAAGACATGGCAATTCCACTGGCACCCAATGCTGAGCTGTGTTCAACAGCATAACTGCCGATTTGAGATCTTTGAGATCGTATATTGTAAAGCTGAGCATAAGAGCTGATGAACGCGCCGCCAACAACGAGACAGATCAGACCTGGTGCACTGACAAGTCCAGAGACTGCTATAATATCCGTGAATGCATCGATGGCGAACATATTGAACAGGAAATGGGCAAGACCTTGATGACTGAAAGCACTCGTAATCATTGTCCACCATCTTCCTTCATTCACATTGTACCAAGAGCATAATGTGTTGTCATGGAGCCAGCGTAGCACCTTTCTGTCTCTTTGTTGATTAGCATAACTCCAGGCTCCAAAGATCACTGTGTTGATGCCAATGATAATCCACTTAATCGTCCTGATCGATGACAGCCTTGACGAAGACTGATAATTGCCAGATTGACTGCCATTCTGCCATTGATTGCCACCGTTGTTGTAATTGTGCAGTCTGGTCTGTGTGTGTAGCAGTGCTTGACATCCGTTCTGGCCAGATCTTCCATGCAGTTTTGAACGTGCCACAACTCTCGCATATGGTGTGAAGGTCAACGCGAGTCTGCTGGAGTTGCTTTCATTAGATTGTCGAGTCTGTATGTGCAATGATCTGCGATAGCATCCTCTCATCTCAGTACTTGCTAATCGACTTGTGGCGGCATTGTGCCAAGCTTTGTTGAGAATGCTGCGTACATTAGCAGACTGAGATGCTGATTGACATGATCGGAGACATGCATTAGGCAAGGAGCACGGCATATTCAGTCCAGACGAGTCTGTTCGAGCGCGTGTGGTAGAGATCACATTCAATGTAGACAAACAATAAGGATGTCTGTTGCACATGACTCGCGTTTCGTCAATAAAGTCGCACATTTGCTCAATGTACCCTCTTCAGAGATTCCACTTTCACAAACAACAACTCACACATTCTTGCCTATGACAAGAGCTGTAACGCTCATACCACTGCGCCAGACCCATCGCTAGCTTCAGAATCTGTTCTTATTCCAGAACAATCGCTCACAACAACCAGATCGAGCACTTCAAGATCTTGTGCTTGCACACCAGACATTCACCAACGAACAGAGTCAAGACCTGCAGCCTGATCGCACAGGCAGTGGAGAGCTTCTCCTCGACCATCGCAGTCCTCGGATCAGCTATTTTCATTCTCACCACATCCTCAATATGGCTTCACAGCTAGCCGATCAGCTGCAAGCTACATCCTTGAATGGTCAAAACACTACAAACAATGCTTCAGGAGATTGGAAAGCCGGTCTCAACAAACCAGCCAAAGACAACAGAGTACAAACAGAAGATGTGACTGCAACTAAAGGATTAGAATTTGAAGATTTCTACCTGAAGAGAGAATTATTGATGGGCATATTTGAGGCAGGATTCGAAAAGCCATCACCTATTCAAGAAGAGACTATACCTGTTGCTGTGACTGGCAGAGACATACTAGCAAGAGCAAAGAATGGAACTGGAAAAACTGCAGCATTCGTCATTCCTACATTACAACAAATCAACCCAAAACTTCAGAAAACACAAGCACTTATTCTTGTGCCTACCAGAGAACTTGCTCTACAAACCTCGCAAGTATGCAAAACACTCGGAAAACATCTTGGTATCAATGTTATGGTTTCTACAGGAGGTACAGGATTGAAAGAAGATATCATGCGATTGAATGAGGTAGTACACATCATTGTTGGTACACCAGGTCGTATACTAGATCTTGCATCCAAAGGTGTTGCAGATCTTTCAGCTGCACGAACATTCGTCATGGACGAAGCAGACAAACTTCTATCACCAGAATTCACCATCACCATCAACCAATTACTTCAATTCCATCCGAAGGACAGACAAGTCATGTTATTCTCTGCCACTTTCCCTATCGTGGTCAAAGATTTCAAAGACAAGCACATGCATGATCCATATGAGATCAATCTTATGGAAGAGCTTACGTTGCGAGGTATTACCCAGTACTATGCTTTCGTTGAAGAGAAGCAAAAAGTGCATTGTCTCAACACTCTCTTCAGCAAACTTCAAATCAATCAATCAATCATCTTCTGTAACAGTACAAACCGTGTGGAACTCTTGGCCAAAAAGATCACTGAGCTTGGATATTCATGTTTCTACTCTCATGCAAAGATGATGCAACAAAACCGAAATCGAGTCTTTCACGACTTCAGAAATGGCGCCACTCGAAATCTTGTTTGCTCCGATTTGCTTACTCGTGGTATTGATATTCAGGCTGTCAATGTTGTCATCAATTTTGACTTTCCAAAGAATGCAGAAACATATCTTCATCGTATTGGTCGATCTGGTCGTTTCGGCCATCTTGGTCTTGCTATTAACTTGATTAGTTGGGAAGATCGATTCAATCTGTATCGTATTGAGCAGGAGTTGGGAACTGAAATTCAACCAATTCCAAGCACTATTGATAAGCAGTTGTATGTTTATGATACACCTGAGAATATTCCACGACCAGCAAATACTGCACCACAACGAGCTCCAGCTGCAGGTCGTCAGCAAGGAAACGGAGCTGATCTACAAAATAATTTGAACCGTACAAGCGGTCGTGGACGTGGCCGTGGTGGTCAAGGACGAGGTGGATTTCAAGGTCAAAATGGCCAACGAGGAGGATATGGACGTGGTCAACAACAAGCTTACAATGCACCGCAAGCTTAATGTATAAAGATCTGCGTGGAGTTTTGGCGTTTTCTCAATGAAGATGTGGTTCAAGTTCTGTCTAGTAATGAAGGACTGAAGCATATTGTCATACGACTGGTTTTGTATTTTGCAACAACGATCTCACGACGACTATTGACCGGTTCTTTCGCTCCGGATAGCAATGATCGACTTTTTCTGGCTCTCTGTGCAATACATTTGCCTTGCGCTGGACGCAGCTGGAAACTTTCTTTCTCGACTCATAACCTTTCGCTCAACTCGGCATCATTATCTTTACTTCTCAACACATCAGAGCTTTGTTATGATCTATGCCTCAGCTCGACTTCACCACTTCATTCTTTCTTGTACGCAAGCATGCTACTCTCGATCTCGCCGTCACAACGAGGTCTTCGACAAGTGGATCTCTCACTGTAATCAACCGTGTGAGCAACTATCCTTACCAAGTCGACATCTCGTTCTCTTGCAATGAGCGTTTGTCTTCTCATCTGACAACTCGACATCTCGTTATTCCACAACGAGCATTTGTCTTCTCATACGATATTTGTCATCTCAACAGTCTCTGCAGAGCTGTCGTCAATGTCGTTACTACTAGCAGCTGACTCTTCGCAGCATGGACTTCATCTGGAATACATGCTGAGAGATAGCTGAGAAACTGTTGATCATCTGCTTGGCATCCGTGTCAAGCTTACCCGATCAGTCTGGAATCATATCGATCACTTCTTCACAACGATGGAGCTGCGGTCAATGTGATCTGGTAGAAAGAAACACTATAAAAAAGCTGCGATCAAGCAGGTAGTGCTAGCACGTAATTGCACTCAATGTCAAGAAACTGCTTCTTTGCATAATCGGTTCATCTCAGGTCCTTGTCATTGTGTATCTCTGTTCGCTTAAAATGGTGTCTGTGATACTCACCGCACACGTCTTGACAGGACACTGCTGCGTCTTGATGGCTCATATAGTCACAAAGCGCGTCACTTTGCGCGAGTCATTGCTGGACGTTCGAGCTTGCCATCGTGTCGACTGCTTGCGTTTATCTTCAATGCTGAGTTTCCAACCATTTTGATGGCATTGAGTCCTGCAATTGATGAAGTCTCGAGCTGCCGATGCACACAATCCTTATCAATCATGATATGACTAAGTGTCAGCCAAGCTCCAGCACAGAAGAATCGTCCTTGCATCAACAGACAAAGACCATCGCGGTCGGGTAGCATCGCGAATCGTCTGCGCCAATACAATTGCTGTGCTTCACATCGTGGCGCCATTCATATCGAAGATGCCAACACTGATCGTAGATCGAGACGATACTCGCTGATTGTCCAATCACATTTCGCTAGCCAAATTAATCAAATGACGTCTGAAGTTTGGAACTTGCAACAAACCAAAAGCTGTTCTCTCCTTCAACCTCACACAAATCTTCAAACCATCCCATTTCATCACCGAATCAATCAACTCACATTCAAAATGTCGGCCAGTGACGTAGACAGAGCAGCACACGATGCTGATAAGAAGATCAAGCAAACCGCAGACACTGCTGAGAAGAAGTACGAGCAAGGAAAGCAAGAGGCTGAGAAGAAGTACGAGCAAGGAAAGCAAGAAGCTAAGGAGCTCAAGAATGACTTCATCCAACGATTGAAGGAAGACGGAGTGTATGATATACTGTTTCTGTTCGAAGGCATAGCTAACGAGACGCAGCAAGAATCCAAAAGGCCTCTGGACTGTTGGATTTGGACCAGTTTTCAGTAAGTCAAACAAGTAAAGCCATAACAAAGCTAACAAGATATAGTCGCCGCTGTTCCACTCGTCAGCTTCATCTCTCAACCAAACGGTGTTCTCACCACTGCCGTCAATGGCTTGATCGGAGGCGTTGGACTCTTCGCAACCGCCGGAAAGACCTCAATCGTCCCACAAAGTGGAAAGGTCGCAGCTCTCTCATCCCTCTTCTTGATCGCAACCTACGCTTTCGGTGGTGCATTCAGTGCTGCTGCCATTGACAGTGGCAATGAGGACGGAAGAGATAACTCATATCCTCGAAAGCAGACTGACAGCTTGACTGGTCTTCCACTTCGATTGTACTCAACTGCTGCTCACACCATTGAGAACTTCGGTGCGTTCGGTCTTGCTGCTGCTCTCACTCAGGCTATTGCTCCAGGTGACCAGCAACTCATCAACTTGTTGGGTCTTCACGTCTTCACCAAGCTCTTTGTGTAAGTCTGAACCACGAAAGGAAGAAAATTACTAATGATGTGATAGCTACGGACCAACTTACATCTTCAACGTCGGACCAGCTCGCACCATCAGCCACATCATTGCAACTTCTGCTGTCACCGCTGTTGCATTGAAGCTCATCCACAAACCACTCGTCTAAATGACGATCAATTAGCGTCTAGAACATCGAAAGATCAAGCATCTGGAGAATGGGAAGAGCACAAGAATGAACATGCAGTTTATCTGCTTTTAGATACCTCGTACTATGTACAAACATCCATAATCACATTGGAATCATTAAATCATCTCTTCAATTTCCAGCCCACCAAGTGTAGTTATTGGTTTGAGCTGCAGTGTCGAAGACCAGTTCTGAACTGCTGTTCAATGGCCTCTCAGGCCATACATTGGCAAGACCAACCCATGCTTCGAACGATGAAAAGCTTGCTGAACTACCAGGAGCAACATACTGTCCATATCCAGTGCTGCATTCCATTGATGGGTAGATTCGAGTTGTCAAAGCGAACCTGTCGTTGATATAAATTTCGACAAGCGATCCATCAACGAAGATGTCGAATGTGATTGCTTCTGGCTTCTTGGTCGATGCAAGAGTGTATGGCTCGAAGTATCCAATGACTGTCGAGTTGCTGAATTCATCGATCATGCTGCTGTGTGATCTATCTACCAAGATTGTGTGGTTAGATGGCTCGTAGATGACTGTTGTGTATTCTTTGTTGTCTGGAGATGCAGCAAAGACGACACCGAAAGCATCAGTCCATGATGAGACTGTTGCCTTGATCTCAGTATGTGATGATCCAGACGCAACAACTTGAGCTTGTTTACAAGAAGCTTGACCATGTGCTCTGTGTGAAGAGCCTTTGCGAAGACCATCAACAACGTCTGCAGCTGGTCGACGACCGTGTGTAGACACATAGTACGATCCATCAGAATTTTTGGTGAGAACAGCTTCTTTGCTGCTTGCGAGACTGCCAGTTGGATCCAAGACATTGTCAGTTTCATGAACGAAAATCTCTCTTGGAATGGTCAGTGATCCTTGGAATCCTTGCTGAGTGGCGCTGAATAAGCCGGCATCACCGACAAGATCTTCTGGTGCCCATGTCCATTGAATTCGTCGATTGTGCTTTGTGTCGTCGAAGCTTGTAATGGCATATGCAAGTCCCCAATCAGCTGCTCCGCCAGAGATTGGAGTGAATTGAGCACTTCCGTTTGCTCGTCTTGTGATCGTTCCTTCGTTCCAGAGTGCCCAATGGTTCGATTCATGGAAGCTAACGTTACCACCTTCTGTTCCAAAAGTTGTGTAGTAGTGGTCGTGTCCTCTGCTGTCTTTGATAGAGTAGAATCCGGAGACTTCAAAGTTGAAGCCGTAGCTGCCAGTGGTAAGATATGATCCGAGAGTTGTGTTATCTGCTGGCTCCCAAAGTGCACCTTGGAATGTCCATTTTGTCAGATCAGATGCTGGAGCAGACCAGAATGGCATTCGTGGTCCAACACCTTTGATACCAGATCCAAAGACTGCATAGTAGTGAGGTTCTGACATCTCAAGCAGTTTGTCCATTTCTGGCCATGGAAGGTAGTTTGGATCTCTGAATCCGGTGATATTCCAATACATTGGAGCTGTCTCAGTAGTAGCATCAATGACTGGATTTCCAGCATATTGCTCCCATGTTCTGCCTCCATCTGTGCTGTATGCCAAGCTTTGTGATTCTGTACCTGGATAATATGGAATAGTCCATGAGGTTGGCAGATGGCTGACAGAAGTGTAGAATGCTAGTAAAGTACCATCGTGTTCTCCTTTCAGGTTGATAGGCTGAGCGGTTCCACTGAAAATGCCAAGACCATCATAACTTCCATTGCCAGCTGGAGACAAAGCAAGAGCATCACGACCTTGCCATCCACCTACGTCGGTCCACGAGATAAGATCCTTGCTGATAGCATGTCCCCAGCTGATGTTGCCCCAATTGATGTGTTGTGGATGCCATTGATACATGATATGATATTCATCTCGAGTTGGATCATATACTGGACCACATGGATCATTCATCCATCCAGCTGGAGCATTGACATGACTGTATGGTCTCCATCTTGTGAAAAGAGAGTTGTTGCCCATACTTCGAATCGAGTCTGCTGTGAGACTGCTGCATTTTGGTGGTACATGCCATCCTGATCCAACATGTTTTGGACCACCACGTCCACCATACCAGTCTTCAGCATATGCAAAGAGTATGCATTGTGAGAATAAGAAGCCAATGGAGAGAGTCAACTTCATGCTGAGATCCGGAAATGCAATTCTGAGAGGAATGTGTATATTGACCATCTTCAGAAGCCTGGAGGAATGCCAGCACATTTGTAGTCGACGATCAACGTCTCGTGTACTCCATGTCGGTCCTTTTGATGACGCCGGTCAACAATGAAGCGCCACTTATTACTATAGTTACTGTTTCGCCAATGCCACGAGGTCAGAACATGCTCGAGATGAGACTCCTGGGCATGTACCATCGAGCAATCATATATCCCCACTCCAGAATGTCTGATCTGGGGTAAGAGAAGGGAAAGTAGGCTACCGAAGATCTCTGGATATGCATAGTCGATCAATTTGCTAGCAGTGTGTCGGACCGATTCTAGATCTTGTTCTAGATAGATTGACCTCTTACCCAGCAGAATCTCGTCCGTACCGACTTTGGCCGAGCTATGCTCATCATCTGATGTGAAGATGTCGTATATTTCGCCGTGATGCTGCCGTGAGGTGGTGCTGTTTGAATCATGCTTGCAAGATGTAGTTGTTCATGTTGGCCGAAAACGTCGATCTCCTCTTCGGCAAGTGCAAATCTGGTCGCTACCGACCATCATCATATCGCGAGTTGCTCAACTCCATCCACCGGCGGCATTCTGCAGCTGTCGCCAGCTATCGCCTGAGGAAGAGTATGACAAGCACATCAGGACTTGATCACCTTCCTAAAGTGGTGGAATGAAGTAGAAAGTTGGCACATGCATTACAGTCGGCAGACATTGCCTCGATAGACAATTTGCATAGCTTGGAATTTGTGTGAAGCTGCGAAATCGAAGCGGTCTGCAGAGAAGGAGATACTGCCCTTCTTTCTTCCGGCATCTCAAAGCAGCTTCGGGTCGTATGAGTTTCGAAGAGTTTCGAGACCTCGATCGTTATTGACGGATGCAGATCAGCGCCACGGAATTTCGAATGTCATTTTGGGGAGACATGCAAACTTCAATGCTTCGACGACTTCAATGCATATGGCACTGACTGCTTCATCCATCAACAGTCTGAGTCTGCTCAGTTGACCGATCTGAGGCTGACAGCATCGGCTAGATTCTGACGGCTGGATGAGTGCTGTCTACTCCATTCAGCATGGCAGTGAATCGATATGCCTTGAGGCGTAGGGGCCATCGTTCCAGGACACTGATCGCTGATCTGTATACAGGTGTAATGAATGGTTGACACGATCGCTGTGTGTGCAATGAGCAATCGATTGCTCCGACTCTGAGGTGCATACGACATCCATGTTCAGTCAGCTTCGAAGAGTCAATGATCTTGATCCAGGCATATCCAATTCACGGATGCTATGCTTCTAGGCTGGTCCAATCTGTTCATTCGTGGACCGTGTGCTCTGCCTTCCTGCATCTCACTGGCTCTTCTGTTCTTGGAACGACTTGGAATCTTTGCTTCAATTGAAGATGGTGGATCAGGAGAGACAGTCGGCACAACAATGCGAGAAGATCAAAGAAACCGTGGATCATCTCCAGAGCTGGAGAAGCAGCTGGTGAATTCTATATCTCTCCTAAACCTTCGAATGGCAAACCAAGAAGTCGGATTGGCCATACAAGTGAGCACAAAGCAGTTTGAATGTACTGAGCATACATGTATACATGTAGTCAAACATCGCTCTTGTCTCATCACATGTCTCTTCGTTGTTCTTGCTAGTTTTCCTCGTGAACAATGCGTTGACCATGCAACACAATCATATTATCTTCTCAATTCTCAAGCGTGCAATTCATTCTTCTCTCTTCAGATCACTACCATACACTGTAAGTCGTCCAGTCTTTTGTGTATGTTCCATTACTGACTTGGTCTTATAGCAACTCAAACGAAACAAGAACTTGTAAGTAGACAATGGCAAAGCTGCTATTACTCTAGCTAACCTTTGACAGTACAATATACCAATCATTGTATGTCATCAGATCGTTTCTAGACCTTCTCTTGCTGACTAGCTGTAGCGCAATGGGATTCAAGAGAACCGTGACCGGTAAGCTATGCCGTCTATTTTCTGACTTGCGCTGATCATATCAATAGTCGAATATTCTGATGATTTTCCCGTAAGTCCAGGCTTGGATTGTCAAGCTCGTCATCTGACTGGATATAGAACAAGAGACGAAGAAGAGGAAAGAAGAGAGTAATTCATATCCGATTGAGCAGATCTTCTTATGACTGATGCATCATAGTCAAAGCCTCGACGTTGTGAGGGTTGTCATCTTCCCGGGCATCACATACTGGAGTGTGCTTGGCTCGCCGTGAGTTGTGAGTAATTCAAGTATAGTAGATCATACTAAAAGACATCATAGGAGATGAGAGAGAAGTTTCCGGTCGGTTTCATACATCCTGACCATGAGACTTGACTGACGATGCAAAGCCTGCACCACCAGCAGCAGCTCCAGCACCACCACCGCCACCACAAGAGGAGCAGCAGCAGCAGCAGCAGCAGCAGCAGACTTCTGTTGCATCGCCGCCTCCGTTCGAGAGCAGCATTGTCGATCGTCGCACTGCAGTCGATCAGGCATTCGCTGCTTTCGAACGGGCGGCGGACGAGGCAATCAGCCTTCTCGATTCGATTGTTGAAGAGTAGCATTCATGATATATCGTCAATATATGTATGTTGTACTCTGTTGGACTCCTCTTCTCTCCGGATGAATCTAGACATTGGTGATATCAACGTGCGGTGCATGAAAAGTGTCATCTCGCAGTGAAAGGAAATACCGAATTGATCAAGTTGAAGAATCTATACATGCAGACATGATGCACTTCTTCAGACTGCCTTATGCTTTGGTGGTGGTAAACGTCGTTGTTGTTGTTGATGTATTGCTGAGACTTCATTTTGCGTGAGCGTGACAAATCATTTCCACAACTTGCAAATGCCTGATCAATGATCGAAGCACAACTTCAATTGCCTGGCACTATCTAGATCGACATGTCATTGGCACCGGCAGATCTACTTCACTATCTCCCAAGTCACAAAGTCATCATATGCTCTTCATGTCAATACGCACTTCAACCTACTGGCATCTTACGACATCTCAAGGACGTTCACCACATCCTACGCTCTGATCGAAGACCATATGCAGAACACATTGCTCATTACGATCTCGCCGATATCAAGACCGTTCAGCATTCGACAGACAAGCTCAAGAACTATTTTGTGCCGGAGCTACCTGTCTACAAAGGCTTACAATGTCTACACAAGAACTGCCGTCATTTATGTGTGACCGAGAAGCGAATGAGAGCTCACTGGACTCAAAGACATGATCGAATGGGATTGCTAGGACTTGACTGGAAGTCTGTACCATTGCAGACGTTCTTCAGAGGCAATGCTCTACGATATTTTATAGCTGATTCACCAGCTTCGCTATCGAGCAATATCTGCATTGCCAATGACGAAGCTGCTCTGATGCAACATTTCATCGATAATGTGTCTTGGACATTGGCTGATGAAGATTCAGCACATAGTGAGATTCCATACGAGCCTATTCCGGTGTCCTTGTGGCAGCAAACTATTCCTCAGCTTGCAGAGAACAGTATATATCTTCGACAAGAGATTCTCGCTTGCTCAGCATTACATCTAGCGTCCATCGATCGACATAACAGACAAAAGTATCTCATCACTGCAGCACAATATCAAGATTCAGCACTTCCAGGTTTTCAAGAGGAGATTGCAAACACTGAGGAGAACAATTGCGATACTATTCTAGCTTTTCTACACATCTCAGCAGTATGCTCAATCGCTTTTGAGCCGGAAAATGAGCGCCTTCTCATCGTGGACCCATCCAGTGCCGATATAGTGTCCGGCTGGCTCGCACTGGTGCGTAGTGGATGCGAATATGCGCAAGCAGTTGGCGATATACGATTGTCAGAGCCATTGAAAGTGTTGAGGTGCAGTTTCGAGCTTGCAGAGAAACCTAGGAATGTGTCCTCGCCTCTCTTAGATCATCTTATGAGCATCATTCCAAGTCAAGACAGCAAACATGCTTGGACAAATGAAGAATGTGAAGTATACAAACGAGCTGTGCAAGAACTAGCAGATGGGTTTGCGTTTGCAGACTCTCTTGGCCCAGGTCTCAACATCTGGGTAATGTTGAGAGTTTGGCCGATGGTTGTGTCAGTTGACTTCCTCAACATGCTTCGCCAAGAGCATCCTGGAGCTATGATAGCATTGGCACATTATTGCATCTTGCTGCACAGATCTGATGACAAATGGTATGCTGCTGGTCGAGCGAAGAGATTGCTTGGTCATATTATCTGCAGACTTGATCCAAGATGGCATGCTTGTGTGGATTGGATCAATGAGTCAATAGACTAGCTCTTACGAGTCGAGAGAGACTATCCGCGTTGCACAAAACGATTGGCGTGAATACACAATGCAACATAATTAGCTGGCTAGGTTTCTGCACTATGGCATCTCAAAACCATCTCTGATTGCCATGCTGGCTGATCATCCTACCCTGGACTTCCCAACCCAGCTTGGATATGACCTGGAGTTGCAATCGGACACTCGTCTCTTCAGTAATAGCTGTAGCATCTGGTTGGATTTTTCGAAACATCGACAACAAATACTCCAACATCTCCGGTGTGTAATCATGGTTGTTAACGAATCCTGGGCTGATACCAACGACATGGATGCCTTTTGGTTGCAGCTCTACGCCATACTTTGCAACGACATTGTTCAACATAGCCTTGCTTGCACTGTAAGGCAGTAATGCTGCAGTACCAGATCCAATCACGATATCTGTGTCTCCATTGCCAGTGCTAATGTGCACTATCTTCTTCTCTTTGCCTTGCTCAATCAAAGGAAGAAATGAGTTCGTCACATAGATGGCGCCAATAACGTTGGTATCTACTGACTTGTTCATCGCATCGAGGAATGTTTGCAAGTGATCAGGTTCGGTAAGCTGACTTGGCGGAATTGCTGCGTTGGCTGTGTCGAGATACGCTCCGTTATTGATCAAGATGTCGAGACTTCCGCCAGTAATCTCAGATACCGACTTGGCAGCTGCTTGTAGTTGAGAAAGGGAGTTCAGATCGCCTGGAATGATATGCACATTCGACTTCTCGGCGAGCTTGATGAGTTTTGGAGATGACTTTGGATCACGAACCAGAGCGAAGATTGTGTTGCTCTCGCTTGCTGAGAGTTGACGAACGAGTTCCAACTTTGCTGTGTCAGTTCGACTGGCTTGAAAGAACGGCCTAATAACATACTCCAAGGCCGCGTGAAGCGCCAGTGATTGCCCAGGATACCATCGTTGGAGTGGGAGATCGTTTCTATTGGAATTTGTTGAGTATGCTGAGTGTTCACTAATGTTGCTGTGTTGAAGATCGATATGCATTCTCTGTGAAAAGACAACCACTACGACTATATATGGCTATGCTACAAGCATTCTCATCTATTGCTGACATATCTCGATGTCGAAGAGCCGTTCATCTGCCGACATCGAGCTGAGAAAGTCTCACAGGCGATATGTGAGGCTCCAGAACGGCACTGTCAGCTATACTTTGGCTCTCTTTATGTGTGGAGACCTTTCGAACGGTACTGTTGAGATTGGGAGATTCATAATTCGGTCGCACGTGTGGAGAGTTGTTTCTGTCATTGTGACCACTGGATTTGTGCATTGATGGCTGCAATGCTTACAAAGTGAAATGACGGATCATCATCCACGGCGTATTGGTGAAGTAGTGATGGAGAAGAAGCGTGCTAGACTGGAACGGGACTGTCGAAATGAATGACGCTGCATGACTCAAGAACGATTCGATTTCTAAGGATGGCCTGCCCAATTGATAAAGCATCTGGCTCTATCGAACTACCTCGAAGTGAGCTCTGCTTGTATGCCAGCTGATTTGTTCGACAATGAAGCCGTTCTCCAATTCACAACCTTTCCTTTCCATTGGCTGGCTGGATGCTCTATGTGCGCAATCCTTCAAGCTCCATCAACCAGAAGCAGTGTCGAGTCCTTTCGATATGCTGCTAAGTGTAAAGACATAGAGCTTGTGAATCTTGCTCTGTGTCTTGAACCGTTGTAACGTTCTGCTCTGGAGCAGCAGAGATGGCTGTTCACCCGCTTCCTTATCCTTGATCATAGTCGGATCGATCCTGCTGGGGACAATATCTCACTCCATAGAAGACTCAATCATTCTTGAGATCAGTCCTGTATACCTGTACGCCAAACATACTGCCAACAAGCCAGCTATGGCCAGCAACACTGATCGGACCACCTCTCCATAAAGGCAATACCTGACTTCTATCTTTACGACGCTCTTCGATCTTCTGCAGCAGAGTTCCTTTCTGAAATGCTACCACATCTTCTCCTTTGATCAAACCAGTATTGACATCACTAGCCAATGACCACAACCCAAAAGCATCTGCTTGTCCAACTAATCCATTCTGAGCTGAAGCTGCTACAATCTCTGCCCTTGTGTATTGCTTCTTCTCGTCGATTGGAACTCCTTCCAGTAGTGTCTCCCGTACCGATACTGATGGTACGTGGATGTTGAAGGAGAATAGACTTGTGTTTCGAAGCCAGAGGTGACGGCCAACTGCAACTGCGAGAGCTACTGGAAAGTCGAGACCAAGTGAGAGGTTGCCTCGAAGAGAGTCGACAAGACGAATTGTTTGCGTGTCTGGTTCATTCGATCTGTTTGAGTAGAACGCAAGTAGCTTGTGAAATGGAGGAGTTGCCATGCTGAACTGCACGCAGATGTGGTAATCTGTAGCTTCTGCAATCGATTGAGCTGCAACAGAACGTGGTGCAATAAGGTCTCAGATATGTCGATCAGCAGAATCTACGCAATGTCTTCTCAACTGAGCATTGATGTTCCGATTGTCAATCAGTATAAGCTCATCCTTGAAGTTGCATCATAGATATTTCAATGCTTCAACGATCGACGCGCACGTGGAATCATTGATGACGACACATCTTGGACAAAGGATGCGATCTCTTTGGAATCAAGAGCCTTCTTGCGCAGAGCTGTGTCCTGCAATAATCATAAATGTCGGAAGTTCCTCTCACAAGAATAATACATTCACCACATTGTGAAAATCGGCAACCAGGTATCGCCGCAGGACATTCACAAACATGGCAGAAGAACCACCAAGTTATCAACGTCACGAAAATGCTGTGGATCGACTGAGTCCTGAAGAGCGACTCAAGTCATTGCAGGAGTATGCCGAACAACAGAAATACGTGAAGCCAGGAGATGGCACGCTTCCAACTGGACCTCGTGGCCTCGCAGCTCTTGCTTTTGGAGGACCTCTTGGGCCACCACAGAGTGATTATACCACACCACTGCCGCCGCCAAGCTATGATCAAGGCAATACAAATGCGCAGCCAAGAAAGAAGTCTGTTGTCGGACGATGGCTAGACCGTAGAAGAGAATCAAAGTCTCAAGCGTCGAACGATCAGACAAGCTCGCAATCACAACAACACACATGAGATTCTCGTCTGCACAAATTATCACTTTTACGACACGGTATCGATCTAGAAGTTGATATTGTCGCATTCCTATCATCCGTCGACAATTTACCATGACACTGGCGCTTGGCATCATCATCGCAGCAAGGAGATGTTAAGCTCCTGCACGTGTGGTTCGGCACTTGAAAAGTCAAGAAGTCAATCAATCAGAGCCACGAATTGATCTGGCATGCCAGCTGTTGCTCTGGAGATTTGTTGACGACCGATCAATCGGTAGCAGAGGACGCCTGGTCTGAGTTCCACACTTGCACGTCTCATGTGAACATCTATTCAAGCAGATCAAGATGTATTGCACCTCGTAGAGATCAATGCAACGACAAAACGTCTGAATGAGACTCAGTCAGCCCAGAAAAATGTGCTCACGTTTGGAGAAGGCTCCAGTGAAGATGCGTATGGTGACTCAAGAAAGCCATCTCGTCGCGAAGAGATGTATTGGCCAGGTAAATTCTTGACAGATCCAAGTCCATGGCTCCAGGACATGTAAGTATGTTGCTCTCATTTCTCTGGCAGTTGTTATTGTCTGTCTCGACTTTCAAGCTATTATCATCGCACCAGACAGATCTTTTTAAACTACACATTCGTTACAAGCAAACAACCAGTTGTGAAGATGGCTGTCTCGATTGAAATGTCGATCATCTTGCTATTCAGCTTTCTTGTCTTGACACAAGCTCAGCAATCACCAGCAGGTGAGTGTAAGACACCGGTAACATTCTGCAGGACTGACAACATGGTTCAGAGCCAAAAGTAACAGTTCTTGCGTATTGTGGAGTGCCAACGACAACACTATTTCCACCACTTTTCACCTTCCGACCTACATCAAATGTGAATTCTGGCAGCGCTGGAAGAAGCTCTTCTGCAGTCTCAGGGATAACATCTCTCACAACAGCATCCTCAAGCACGATCACCTGTACAATCTCAACATTGTCTGGCACTGCAGCACCAACACCATCAGCGTTTGGAGGATTTGCTACTGGTGCATCATCATGCAACACCACGAGTCTAGATGCTTGCGCATCGAACGATGGTCAGACATGCCGTGACAGCAATGGAGTTCAATACCAATTCGCATGTGGTCTTGGACCTGCTTGCGGTGTTGTCTTTCCGGATGATTACCCAACAATGAAGAAACGAGCGATCCAGACAAGTTTCACCAATTGTGTTGCTTCATGTGATGCAACACGTGGATGTACAGCAGTGACATTCGATAGCACTACCGGTGCTTGTCGACGATTTGCTGAAGCTTACAATCTTGTTTCACAGCCAAATCTTCAATTTGCCATACGACCTTGGAGCAGTGCAATCCCTACAATCTACTCGACCGTCAGCGTTTCTGTGACTCCTTCAAGTGTCATTTCTACCCAATTAACCAGCAGTGCATCTGCTTTGAGATCTTCAAACTCAGGCTCTGCAGCGGTTTCACTGCCAGCATCAGGAAGTATGAGTTCTGCTTCACGTAACTCATCGCCAGCACCAGGAACTGTTGGCTCTGCATCAAGAGTCTCAAGATCCGGATCTGCTGAGTCCTCAAGTGTCGCAACATCTCGATCAAGTGACGGCCAGCTTTCTTCAGGGACACAGCCATCATTAAGAGCTACTGGAAGCTCTTCTGGTGCCAGCAGATCAATCACGGTTCGACCTTCTGGCTCACTCCTGTCATCTGCAATGCCTGGAACCACCTCTCCAGCTGTTCTTTCCACAAGCTACGATACTTTAGCATCTATCTCATACACCACGACAGAGGCTTTGACCATTAGCGGCATAAGAACCTCATTGGTCGTCGTTGGTCAGCCAAGAAAAGGATATGCCAATCCTCCGACAGCTACCGACAGTTCTGGTGCAAGCAGCAGTTCAGTATACTCAACCAGATTTCCTTCAATTCCTGCACCATCAGCGTCCAGAACAACATCTCTTGTGACTAATACTGCAGGTCAACCACCTGTCAATTCTGTTATGAGTGGAGTCAACTCGATCGTCTCTGGAATTGAAACTCTTCTGCCAAGCAATATGGCATCTATGGTTGCTTCTGTGGTGTCAGAAGTTGAGTCTCTGCTTCCAACTAGTCTCTTGTCAGAATTGCCAAATATGAGCAGTCTGCCGTTGTCACTACCAACATCCGTCCTTGGTTCAGTTATATCAGAAGTTGAGACTTTGTTGCCGACTAGTCTTTTGTCAAATCTGCCAAATCTGAGCACTTTATCTTTGTCACTTCCGACATCTGTCGTTGCGCCAGTTGTCTCAGAAGTAGAGAGTTTGCTTCCGACAAGTATTTTGACCAATCTACCAATTCTCAGCAGTCTATCAGTATCACTACCAACATCACTCGTCGCTCCAGTGGTTTCCGAGGTTCAAAGTCTGCTGCCAACTAGCATTTTATCCAATCTGCCAAATCTTAGCAGTCTACCATTAACACTTCCAACATCAGCTATCGCTCCGGTGGTCTCGGAAGTGCAAAGTCTGCTTCCCACAAGCTTATTATCCAACCTACCAAATCTAAGCAGTCTGCCAGTCTCACTTCCAACATCAGTGATTGGTCCAGTGATCTCTGAGGTTCAAAGTCTTTTACCGACAAGTATCCTATCAGAGCTACCAAATCTCAGCAGTTTACCAGTATCACTTCCATCAGTCACTCTTCCAATATCTTCTCTGCCAACAGCATCATTGCCTGTGTCCGGCATTGTAAGTCAACTGTCAGGTGGAGCAGCTGCTGCCAGCTCAGTTGTAGGAAATGTTGTGAGCTCTTTGGGTATTCAGAGCGAAATTGCCAGCATCGTGCCATCCGGTGTCGTATCGAATGCTGTCAGTGAGATAACTGGTCAAGCAGCCTCACTGTCAGTCCTGGCTCCAGCTGCTAGCCATTTGCCTAACTCAGTCGCGAACGTCGCTACCGCTCTCACAGCATCTGGCTTTGTATCGAATGCAGTAAACTCTATTCCTGGCCAAGTAGCATCAGCTCCTTCGATTGTTCAGTCTCTCGCTTCGAGCTTGCAACCATCAGCCTTGGTCTCGAATGCGGTCAACAGTCTCACGGCATCAGGCATAGTCTCGAATGCGGCAAATGTGCTTTCAAGTCAAGCAGCTACGCTTACATCAATCCTGCCAAGCAATGTGGTTACTCCGATTGCAAATGCTGGAAGCAGTGTAGCCATTGTGATATCTTCACCAGGATTGGTCTCGAATGTGATCAGCACTCTACCTGGTCAAGCAGCATCGATCGCTACATCACTTCCGAATAACGTAGCCAATTCAATTGCGGCTGGTCCAAGCAATGTGGCAAGCAGTGTGGCCAACATTGCATCGGGCAGCATAGTCAGCAATATTGTCAACACTCTTCCAAGCCAGATCGTATCACAGTCAACGCTAATTCCTGCAAACCTCGCCAGCACAGCTTCTGTCCTTGGCAGTGTGGCAGCGAACCTACAATCCTCCGCGATACTTTCGAATGCCATCAACAATGCACCGAGTCAAGCAGCGTCAGTTGTCACAGTCGTACCTGGCAGCATTGCAAGTTCAGTGCAGATCTTGAGCAGCGCTTTGCCTTCTGTGATCAACACAGTTGTTTCAGTGGGAGGAGTGCAATCGTCTGCATTGAGTTCGATCATCCCAATCGCTAGTGCTGTTGTGTCGTCTGCGGTGCCAGCTCCAGCTGCAAGCGTTCTCTCATCAGCCGTCATCCCAGCCGCATCTATTGCAAGTGTTCTTGCACCATCTGCGAGTCAAGTGGCACCAATTCAAAGTGTCGTTCAGTCACCAGCTCCGCTTGTCAACACAGTCTCTGCTCAAGCTTCCAATGTACCTGCAGTAGCACAGTCTGGAGTCGTATCAAACATTGCTGCGGTATCGAGTCAAGCAGCACTATCAGCCGTCGCAGCTAGCGTCAGTAATGAGGTACCTCTTCTCAACAACTTCCCTGGTGCACAAGCGAGCTCGACCGCTTCGTCGTCACTCCATCTCAGTACTACTGTGATTGGCGGTGCAGCACAATCCACAACTGTTGTGTCTGCAAATATGAGTGGAAGTCCAACATCGATTGTAGTGGTTGTCTCTCCAACTGCAACGACGAGTCGTCTAGCCAATGCTGTGACAGCTGCAACCGCTGTAACAGCATTGTCATCTTTGACCTCTCAACTTCCTACCTCAATTCCAGCTATAAGCAGTGTCCTACCAGTTGTACCTGCAGGCAACCTCTTTCCGCCGCTACTTTGAATACGACCTTGATGATACAAGCGAGTATGATCCCTCAAACCATCACGAATTCTACATGACGGAAGTTTGCTTTCCGAATAGTACTGTCGGTGAAGGTTTGGATGATCTACCAACCCCAGATATGTCGAGTCGATGGCCTAGCTCATCCATTCTTCGCCACAGACCAGTTATCTCATGCTTTTCAGTCCGCTCCTCGCAGGATGTTGAACTATTTGGTGTTATATGCGGAGAATTAATGGAGAACCATGATCTACAAGTCATGATGGTGCCTGCATGAAAGAAGGTTTGGCTGACGGTTTGGCGTTGTACTTCGTTACCAAGCACTTCGAGGTTCGGCACATCCAAAGTTCTTTCTCATCAATGAGAACTCGGTTCGATGGAAGTGTCTTGCTTGGATGTGGCAGACTGTTCGCTTGAGCTTGTATGATGTCGCTGAGCCAGACAGTGCTGCCTTTTCCTCGATACTTCAAATCGCGGATGATCAAGTCCATAGTCCTAATGTAGAAAATGCCATCTGTATAGAGTAATAGGATTCCGTTTTCTCCACTGAAGTTGAACGAATGTGGATGTTGATCGACACGAAGTCGAATTTGAGTTCGCCTGCATTGACCATTCTGAGCACTGACCATAGCTTAGTTCTTAATTAAGGAGGGAAAGTTATATGACATACCGATTTCGTGCGCAAGACTATCATCAGCAGTTCTTTTGATTTCAGCCACCGTCGAAATCTTAACGACATTCGTGCTCAGTTCACGACAAATGTCTCAACCAGCTGACTTGATCAGATGCAATGATCTGACTCGAAAGACGCTTGGAGGAATGGTTCATGCATGAGCAGAGAATCATGCCAAGATTATGTGTCAAACTGGTAGAATAAGATGAGGTAGATCTTACAGCAATCCACAGCTTCTGTCGATCATATCAAAATGGGGGAAAGAGTAGCACAACAGTCGGAATCTCATCGAGCGATGAGATTTGGCATATAAGGATGACAACGGTTCCTCAATTCTCTTTCTTCTCGTCAGAGTATCACTCCAGTTCAGTCTTCACATTCATTCTATTCTACTCGACATAATCACCACGTAATACTCCTTCACAAACCAGTCAAGATGAAGTCATTCTCAGTCATGGTCCTCCTTGGAGCTGCTGCTTTCTCCAGCGCAGCTGTCATTCCAAGACAACTCGATATCACCGGTCTTTCCAACCTGTTCAACGGTAACGGTGTGAACAATGCTGCTGGTAACAACGATGGCGTTTGTCTTCCTTCCAAGCTCTTCTTGATGCTTCAGAAGCTTGAGCACTTTCTTCGTGACACGTACTGATGCTTTATAGAACTCCAACAGTGCCGGTAACTCGAACAGCGCTGGCAATTCGAACAGTGCTGGTAATGGATCGGCCGACGGTTCAGGAAATGGAAACACCATTGCAGGAATTATCAAGAGAGACGATGTTATCACTGGTCTTGAGAACCTTTTCAACGGCAATGGCAATGGGAACACAGCTGGTTCAAACGATGGAGTTTGTCTCCCTTTCTCTTGACATAGCTTTGTGCCTCGACGCTCGAACGTTTTGGTGCAACAATGTCATACTCTATTACTGCATGCTGACACTCTCACAGAACGGAAATAGCGCTGGGAACGGCAATTCAGCAGGAGATGGCAATTCTGCAGGTGACGACTCTGCCAATAACAGCGGAAACGGAAATACCATCACTCTTCTCCCAGTCTCATCCTCAAACTCAATCACCTTGTAAGCGGATTCTGCTGGTCAGCGAAGGTTCAAAGCAAAACGAGCAAGCTACAAGCTTCTCCGCAGCTCCAGAAATAGCCGGAAAGTCATGCAAAAGCATCTCATACAATCCTTGTCTCTCTCATTATTGTCGATATCAAAATCTACTTAGCTTATACGAAGCAAAATCTACTGAATATCTTTTATTACACACTACCATTCGATCAGTCGTCTACGAATTGTCTGCTACATGAAGATGCGTCCATTTCACGTTGTGTTTGCGAACTACAGATACTTGGTCGTCAATGCCAAGAAAAGTCACGTGCGTGGTATACAAAGAAAATACAATGATCTCAATGCAACACACTTTTCTGAGGACAATTTCTTCGATGAGACAACTATCGAACCGCTCTCCATACTGCAAGCTCATAGTCTGCATCCTGGTCCAATGTTGACGACGCCAACCGATAAGTGAGGTGTTCTCTCACCTCACGTGATGAGTACCTGCAAAATAATAGTTGAAGACACTTCACTTTACATTCTCTTCATCCTTCCCTATCTCGCAGCAGCACTCCTGTTCTACGTTGCGACTTGCTGAGGACGAGCTTCAGCCAGCTGGTCATTTCAATGACGCTCATCTGCAGGATGAGCGTTGTCGACATTTTCGATCACATGATATCTGATAGCAATGTGCGTAAAGCATTGCACGAGTGTGAGAACGATGAAGCATGCAACAAGAACATGTCCGTCCGACGCTATATCTTCAATCACTGACGGCTTTTCAACAGAGGCTAGCTACCATTCAGACCTCTACGCAATGTAAGCACCCGAAGAACTACCTCTGCCTTTAATATTGACAAGCATCACAGCAACCGAAAGAATGACTCGATCAGCTTGTTATCATGGATCAACAAAATCGACTGATGATGATGAACCACCATAAGAACATCGTAATCCTTCAACACAATAATGGTACTATTCTCAGGCAGCTTATGTGCCTCCGCCATCATCTTCACAATCCGCTCCAAAGCAGACAAGCATGATGAACGAGATACGAGTGCATGAAGTGTGAACATGCTAGTTTCCGTTCGAGGTCGAGCTGCAGTTTGCAGGTAATAGCGAACGACTATGGTATATCATTGGATCCAATAAGTCGACTAGTCAACAGTGTCGAGGCCGAGATCCATGACAATCGTTAGTTGACCTCAATAGAGCATACAAGATCTCAAAATTTGATAGGCAGTCAATCATCAACCACCTCGGACGAGCAAAACATTCACAACCAAAACAAATGTCCACGAGCGGTTTAGCGATCGCTACAGCTGTCAGTTTGATGTACCTGGGCCACCGCAAATCACTTCTCTTCTTCTCGTCGTTCTGCGAGTTGAGAGGACAAAGGAACTCGATATGTGAATGCACAATATACCGGGATTATCTCGAAAGAAGCGTAAAGACTTGATATTACATTCATCACTTATATACAAGTTACATTATCAGGAAGCTTATCAGCTGTATACAGCTCTCACTCAATCCAGGCTCTACAAGTTATGAGAAGCCAAAAAGTTCTGGATCCATTCGTAAGCTGCAACAGCAGTGTAATGCAAGTTCACACCATGACCAGTTCCTGGAGCAAGGTAGCTATCAAAGTTTGAAGCAGCGACATTTGGATAAAGAGCTGGCTTGACAGCAGCAGCGAGGTTCATTGGATAGCTGCAGTTTCCGAAGCAGAATGGAAGATCATCAGCTCCATTCACAACAGCGACAGGCGCAGTGTAGTTGGCTGATGGTCCAGTTGAGCCTCCAAGAGTGAAGAACTCTCCGAAAGTGACAGTTTGCTTGGATGCTTCAGCAGCAGCGAGAACTGCTGGATCGAATTGTGGGAATCTGAAGAAAGCGTATTGATTGCTGATGATGTTGTTGGCAACGAGATATCCATTGTTGAGTTCACCAAATCGTTGTGGTGAGTTCTGGCTTGCAATATCAAGATTATTTGCAGTGGTGAAAGGTGCGGTACCAGTTGAGTTGACGCTGAAGCCAGTCAAGATTGTTGCATCAAAGGTCTTTGGATGCAATTCAGTGACTCCAGTGGAGATGATACTGCCGAATGAGTGACCAACACCAACAACCTTGCTGAACTTGTTGTTGGAGTATGCACCATTGCGAAGAGCCATACCAATGCTGTTGGCGATCTCTATCTGGAGTGGAGCTTGGACGACTGAGATTGGATCAGCCTTCTGACTCTGTCCGACTCCGAGACGGTCGTAGAAGAATGTGGCATAACCATGCTTGGCAGCTACGTCAACATAGCTGTAGCCAGGAGCGAAATCCCAGTATTCTCTATCGAAACCAATACCATGAGTCAAGAGTTGGACTTCAGTTGGTGCCAAGTTATCCTTTGGTGTGCAGTATGTTGCTTTGATATCGAAGGAACCACCTTCTGTTTGATATCCTTGGTTGATGGACTTGAGGAATGGTGATCCAGCGGTAATGAATTGCAAGAAAGTTTCAGTCACAACAGTCTCGTTTGGTGGAATGGCAAAGTTGAATTTGACGTTCTGAGATGGTCAGTCATGCCTTTAGAACTCAACACGATGAGCTCACCTTTGCTGTCTGGGCATTGACAGATACATATCCATCCACACAAACTGCTTGTCCACCTCGAGAAAGTACTGTGGAAGCATTCTTGAATCCAGCAGAGTTTGGTCCTTTAACTGAAGATGGAGCTGGAGTGTTTGATGCAACAGCTGCAGATGTGTGAGATGCATCCCAACCGTGGGACCATGACTCGCCAGACCAAGATCCTTGAGACCATGGTGGTGGATGAGCAACAGCTACTGAAGCTGAGAGAGCTAGAAGAAAGCTTTGAGAGATCATTTTGACAGTAATGATTGAAGATGGTAAAGATGAAGGATGACTTACTGGCGATGAACTGCTCTATTTAGCATGTCGATGATCTGTTTTCATCGTCCTACTACAAGCTCATGACGAAAGAGTATTTGACATAGTGGATGTCTCCATGTCCCCGGACGTCAAAGCATTGACAGCATTAGAGGCAGAGAGTTTGCAGATGAGGCTGATCGACAGTTAGGAAGCATCATGTCATCTCGATCACGCACTCGGGCAGAGCACAATGTATGGTTCTGCAAAGAAAGTAGCAGCGAGTGATGACGAAGTGAGAGAAGATATTCTCCGGACTGATCGCCGGCGTCAATCTTAGCGCACCCAGGTCAGAAACCTTCTCAATAATTCAAATAGCTTGTACCACATACTGACAGCGAGGAGTTTACTGCGCGGATTGAAGCAGCTTCTGGTCAATCAGATGCGGTCATTGTGTCTCAGCATGGTATATCGACGCAGCAATCTGTCAGGAATTCACGTTTGGATCGGGCAGTGCGGTATTATGTCAGATTGATGCTAGTAGAGGCATCTAGATTGTCGATTCGCTCATGCAATATCTTCAATTCAAATTCGCCGCAATGGCTGTACAATTGGCGCTGGGCATTCAAGATGATGTTTTCGAGAATGTTCACAAAGCATATCGTGCGAGACGCTTGTCAGAAAGACTGTTCGCAAGAGGTGAATAATGGTTGCCATCATGGTGATGACGTAGTATGGTACAGTGTATATCGCTGGTAGAAGTACAATTGATGAAGATCATCATATGCTAGTCGTGTAAGGTCAACATGTCGACTCGTGATGCAGTCTTGACCAAAGCGCATGGCTTTTGGTGATGCAGCAGTAATGCATAGACAGTATGCTTGTCAGGTTGCTTAGTCTGACGATGCCAGTCATCCTGCAACTACATCACCATCACAATCGTGGCATGAACTGATTCTGCTGACTTGATTTCAAACATGTCCAATGCTCAAGTCTCTTGATTTGAGTAATGTTTGATGTCCGGATCTGTTGAGCTGACTGATGCTCTTATTCCAAGTCTCTTGCTTCATGTTTCATCCACTTCATTCACCAAGACAGCCATCTTCTTTCCAATCTCATAACTGCTGATCATGATAGCACAAGCTGGGGCAACCTTCAAGCATCTCGCTGCCCAGCCTTTGAATAGTCCAGCTGTACCTTCTGTCTTATAGATATGCCAGAGAAATCTTGGCATTGCTTGATTCTCTGGCAAGCCTTTTAGACTCGATCTACCATCATGTATGACAGTCTGTTGTCTCGTCTTTCCAACATCGAATGGTGTTGTAACAAGTGCTGAAATAGCTCCAGATCCAGCTCCAGCAATGAATGAGTCGATCAAAACAGCAGAATGTGTGAGGTCTTGAGTGCTCAAGCCAAGCTCAGTACTCGATCGTTGTCTCATTTCCATCAATCTCTTTCTGCCAAACTCATATCCCCACCAGTAGAATGCTGAGAAAGGTACATCTCTCCAAAATGTCAATGTCAGTCCTCCCACAAAGATGTGTAACCTTGTGTTCCAACCATATCTTTCAATCCAACAAGAGTTGCTCGCAGAACATTCTTCTCCGTCGTTTGTGTCGCTTGCATTCTCGTCCGTAACATCTCGATCGGTCCAACAGCGATAGCAGCCAATACTCTTGCAACAGATCCAGCAACTAAAGGTGCATATGCATCGGGTACTCTTGATCTCATCGGGCTATTCGCACCAGATCTCAGCCAGTCATATCCAGCGAAATATATCACATTTCCAGGCACAGCCATAGCCAGTGTTGGACTCAATCCTCGCCATAATGTGAATACACCTTCATTCCTAGCAATCTTCCGTAGTCCATCTATTGTCGAATTGAATGTCTTTCTCTGAGTCTGCTCTGCTGCACAGTCAGACACTACTTCGTCTATAAGAACATTTGGTGCTGCGACACAAAATTGTGATTGATTTTGAACCCAGAATACCTCTCGACAACAGGCACTGACTCCAAGGTTCGGTGGTAATTGTACAAAGGAGGGAAGATTTGCTGGAGACGGACTTTGTTGTGCTTGTAAACGTACTCGAACCACGTCGAGTGGCGTTACTGTGATGGATCAGTATTGTTTCGGGATGATTCTTCGCTTTGATATACCTAGTAAAGATGTGAAGATGCTTCCAACTGTAGCAGAGACCATCTTCTGTGTAAGAGATGTTTCGCTCTCTGCTGGTCTAGCAGCCATCATTGTTGAAGGATTGTCTATTCTGTCATGTCGTTGACCATGATTGTGATTTGCCATGTTGTGCTCTGGCAGAGCGCTTGTCGCACACACTCCAAGTATATGATGAGAAGGGGCATGCGGCAATCGATCACAGCCTCGAAATGTCGACAAATGATTGTGAGACCGTGGTGGACGTTTGCAAGGAAGCGTTTCCATCAAAAATTAATGACATCGATGACATATTCAGCTTAGCGTTTCATTCAAGCATTTGCCTTTGAAGTCCGCAGGCCAAATCCTATCACCGCGAATGCGCAGCGAATGTCATCATTCTATAAATAACGACCAACGCCTCGAAGGGTGACAGATGCTTCAATCAACACAGCAGTCACGATGACAGAAAGAATCCTAGAAATCTCATTTCTGACTTCATAACGACACATCATCTCCACGATGTTCAACTCAATGTCTAATGGAGGCGCTGAAGCCGAGCTAGCAGCGTTCAGAGAACGATGGCGAGAA